>PVKA01007723.1:0-76495 GCA_004027165.1 Ctenomys sociabilis
AACTGTCCATGGGTGAATAAAAGATTGAAACTGGATCCCTCTCTCTCACTTAGTAGAACAACCAATTCAAAATAGAATTAAGACATTAATATAAGTCCTTCAACTGTGAAACAATTACACAAAAACAGGAGAAACACTTGGAAACTTTGGCGTAGTCAAAGATCTCCTGCATAAGACTCCAATAGTTCAGGAAATTGTAACAGGAATTGAAAAATTATTTCAAATTGAAAAGTTTTTGCACAGAAAGAAAAAAATGAATTAAAGAGAATGAGAGAAATTCTTGGTCAGTAATTCAATCTATAGAGGATTAATATCTGGAATTTAAAAGGACAAAAACACAACACCAATGGAATGTAGAAAAGGGCAAATGACCTGAACAGACAATTCTAAAACTAGGAAATATAAATGGTTTGAAAATACTAGAAAAATGGCCAACATCTTTAGTCATCAGGGAAATACACATCAAAGCAGATACACAAGCTTAAATGCAATATGTTGTCACTTCTCTTGAGTAAGGCAAGGTATAAATAATGATCAGATAAAGGATAGATAAAAGGAAGTAGGTATAGGTCTCTTGCAAATGGGAAGAGGTCAAGGAGATGGAGGGGAGGGAGAAAGGGGACAGGAAGGGGAAGTAAGAAGAATTAAAATAGGCCACATACAGGAACCTAACATCCTCAATGGATGCAGACATTGTATGTCATAAACATGAGCTAAAAGTAATAATAACCATCATGTGTAATGTAAAAAGCTTTGTTGAATTCCTATAATTTTATTTAGTGAAATTCTATATCAGTTCCAGTGGGTTTTTACTATTTTTATTCCCTTTAAAAATTTTAAATATGCAAAATGGGGATGTAGGAATAGACAGAGGAAGGTGATTCAGAAAGGGATTATAAAAAGAAATAAGTCCTATCATGTACATGTACCTAGTTCCCAAGATGAATATAACATTCATGTACTGCAAACATGTAGAAAATAAAATTTCAAAAATTAAAGTACATAGAGATTTGATCTCACTATAATGACTAATATCAAGAAAACAAGAAATAGCATGCTGATGAAGATTCAGGGGGAAGGAATCCTTGTACACTTTTGGTGTAGATAGAATTTAGTACATCCATTATGAAAGTCAGCGTGGAATTATGTCAAGAACATTAGAATGGAGCTAACCTGTTATCAGGTGTACTGCTCTGTAATATGTACTCTTCAGTATGTACCAAAAGGAATCAATGTCAGCATATTAAAAAGACACCTACACATTAATGTTTATCTTGACAGAGGTCACAATGGCCATGTTATAGAATGATCTAGATTCCTGCCAATGGGTAAATGGGTAGTTATGCTTCTACATAATGGAGTACTATCAAGTGATGAAGAAAAACAAAATCATGTCCTTTGCAGGAAAATGGATGACACTCAAGATCATAATGTTAGACAAATACATCAGACACATAAAAGTGAATAGGATTTTTCTAATAGATAGAATCAAATTTAAAAAAAAAAAAACATGAAAGTATAAATGGGACTAATAGGGAATGTGGAGAACCACCTGGGCAACTCTCCTTGAAGGAGAGGTGGATGTCTCCATCTTTACTGAACCTGGCCCTGTTTCCATGTATTCATGGTGCAGACCTGGCTGGTGCTCTTCCTAACCCCTTCAATTGGTTCTAAGCAATGCAAAATGGTCCGGCCGAGGTGCTGATGTGTAGACTTTGAAGCAAAGATGACAGGGCGATGTTTTCCACCACCTGCATCACCATCACCACCCCTCACAGCTTCCACACAAAACACCTGGCCAATGACATGGAGAGCCATGCTCCACACTGTCAGCTCTGATTAGCCTCAAGACAAGAGGCTATGACTCCCCAAAGCATAACAGATTACACATCAGAGCTGAAGCACTGACCCCAAAACAGCACATGCTACTCAGTTATCTTATAGAGATCACTCTTTCTGCATATCTTTCTCTCTGCATATCGCAGTGGTGATTTCAGGCCTCCTACTTAGCCCAGCTCCTGGCACTCACCTACTTCTACCCATTCTCATGGTCACTCATCCTCAAGCCACTCCTTTCTTCAAAAACATTAATAAAACCCAGGTTTGGCCCTGAGTTGAGGTCTTTGTTCCAGATAGCCATTATCTTGGCTGGACTTAGGACCCACTGGCTCCCCACAACTAAGATGCCTTAGTGCCTTTATTTTCTCCCGGGGATGCACTGGAAGTGGTAGATTGGAATTAACTCACTATAATTCTAATAACTTTTCATGGGATTACAAATAGAAACTTCCTGGGCCTTGACAAGGACAGGAAAGGGCTTTCTATAAGAGAAGAGAAATGGTAATAAGGGATTGGAAAAGGTGAGAGACTGACAGATACAGTCAAAGCATATTTCATGTGTGCATAGAAAACTTCATAATGAGCCTATTACTCTGAGATAATAATAAAATTTATTTGTTCTGTGCTTTTTGAATGGTAGCTGTTGATTAAATTCATAGAATTTCAAGTTGCTTCAAATAGTTTATTCTGGATAAAACCACTACTTTATGCTGAGCCAGTGGTTCTGATTAAGACATTTTATACATAGCCTTCATAATCACTTTGAGTATGTTGTCTTTTTCTTTCTTATTATTAATAAGTAACCAGCTGAGGATACATCTTTATTTCCTTTACACAAGTGCTTTCTCAATTTTTTGCTGTTATACAAGCTTTTACTCAATTCATTTTTATCAGCTAATATGCACTGAGTGCTGCCAGGGAGCAGAACTTCCTGGGCATTAGTTAATTTCATCTCCACTACAACTGGGAGGCAGAGGAGTTAGTGAATTCAGGTTACACTTACAGAGCTACGCAAGATCAGAGTCCAGTGCTGGACATCTGGTACCTATGCCCTTGATCCCAGCTACCTGCCTTATACTGTTTGTTTTTTCTATATAAATATGTGATAAATGGCAATGTTTTCTGTGTGTGATATGTTTGCTGCGTTTGGGAGAAGATGAACTATTTGTCATGGAGTCACAGAGTGAGTTTGGCAGCCCACGCTGTTTGGTGTCAAGGACTCCATGGGATGAGTACACTGAGAGCTGCAGCCTGGACATACTTTGTCCTTGTCATCCCCCAGAAGGAAGAGGATGAATTTGAGGAATAGAATTCCAGAGATCCTTCTGAGAATTGTAATCATTTTAGATTCAACTTTGAATGCAGAGACAAGCTTTTAGTTAAATTCGTAGAATTTTACTTCATGTGTCCATGTCAGAGGTGAAACAAGGACTTTGCATGTCTGTGTCAGAGGTGAAATAAGCACAAGGACCCATGTTTGCTTCCCATACTGTGTGTCCTGCCAGCCCTGCCCCACACATGAAGTGCGGGCAACTGAGACAGGATTGGTGGTGCATGCCTGTAATCCCAGCACTGGAGAGGCTGAGACAGGAGGATCATCACTATGAGTCCAAGCTATGTAATGAGATCCTATACCAAGTACATAATTTTTTTAAAAAAGCACTTTAGGTTGTACTATCAAGAGCTACCTCATCGTTTAAGACTATTACTCTAGAGGTACAGTGAATATGTAGAAGGAAATACATTAAAATTTCCCCCAAAATACAAAGTAATGTGATAGACAATTTAGAGAGAATTCAGGTTATTAGAGCCAAGAATATAGCTTAGCAGCACAGTTCTTGCCTCGCAAGCATGAGACCTTGAGTTTGATTCCCAGTACCCATCCCACCCCCAAGAAAAACCTAAAAAGATTATTGAAAGCCACATTTCTTCTATAGTAAGATAACCTAAAGTCAATAAAAGCAATTATATAAAAGCAATTCAATTAATATTTAATTAACTGCCAGGTTAAGGATAACATCTTTTCTTATGCTGTAAAGGCTCATCAACAAAAGCTACTCTGAATGGAGTTAATAGCTCTGAGTTTTCTGGCCTATTAATAAATGCTTATTAATTCTTAAGCAACGTGGCTGTCACATGCCTATAACCCAAACACTCAGGAAACTGAGGCAGAAGGAAAGCAAGCTTGAGGGTGTAGCAAGTTGGAGGCCGCCCTGCACTGTGCAGTCACAAAAATGAGGCACACCTGATCTGTGGCTGACAGTCTTACGAGAGGCTAAAAGGTCTTGTTCGCTCCTTGGTAACAGCTGAACGGCTGCAGTTTTCCTGGCTGGTCCATGCTTCACTTATGTTCTTAGTTGTGCTGCATATAAAACATTTGATTCTGCAGGAAACTTTGCAAGAGATGAAACCCACAAACTTTTCCCACCACACATGTCACTCTTTTCCTGGATAAATGTGTAGTGCTTATGTCTACACACAGCATTTGCAGTTCGCTTGGGATATAAATATGAGGAACAATTGTTCAGGTAAAAAATAAAAATTTTAATGTAAGATGTGTCAAACACTGGCTATTTAAAGAGGTTCTTCAGTTGCACCATATATAAAACCTGAAAGCTCTGTCACAGTGCAAAGGTCATATACCGGGATGGACAGACAGATCTGCAGTTGAAATTTTAAAAACTTCTAATGCTCTTAGCAGCCATTTCCTATAAAATAAATGAAATTAAATTTAATAATGCACTTTAGATAAAAACAGCCCGAGGGCCAGTCTGACTGAACCTCTGTTGCTCGAATTTGTCTAAAAGGATTTTTAACACTGACTCCAGTCATCTATGGCTTCTCCCACAAGGAGTCTACTGACTACCAGGAAAACGAGCATCCCAGCGAGGTCCCCAGCATCAAATGGTTGGTTTGTAGTGCCGTCAAAAAGGAAAATGCACTTGGAGTCCAGGGGAGGAAACTGTCTGAACTGAAAAGGAGTCAGCTCTACCAAAAAATGAACAGGGTCACAGAAGGGTATAGAAAGGCTGTTCTTAGGCACAGTTTCTTAAAAGCAAAAAGCCCTCCCAAGGTGGCACTATCAGATGCCTTCTGATTTGGGCTTCCTCCAGTACAGTATTTTGCCCCATGATTCTTAATGGCACTTTTTTTTTCAAAGCTCAAGTACCCCACTTCTTTTATTTATATCCCACCTACTTTTATAAAATCTACACACAAAAGGAATATGAAAGAGCCGGATGATGCAATACTCCAAGTCCCTAAAGACTGAGGACTGGACTATTCCAGGCTGAATACTCCTATATCCAGGAACTGAATCTGAGAAGCTGACATGGTGTTTGAAATTTTATGATTTTTTGAAATACAGCTCTTTCTCAAACTTTCCTGAATCTACATATTCATCTCATATTCATGAGTTTTGTTCTACCCCTCTGATGAATGGGTATACCCCGTACATTTGACAAGACAGACTTGCTGCCTTTCCAATTTAGTCTAATCATGAATAAGCTTATTATTTTATTGCTATGAGTTTTTCTCCCATTTTTCAGGGAAAGAAAGCAAAGACGTCCAGATAATCAGGCCCCAGATTTAGGCCTCTGGCCTGACTACCAACAAGAGTAAGTGTAAGCCAGTATCCTTGGTCCTTGTAAACTTCTGATAGAAGATGGAGTAAAATCTGGTGGACAGAACACCAAAGACACACTGCTTAGAACTATCTTTGTTCTGAAGGTCAAATGCTGTGGCTTGCACTGTCAGATAAGACATAAATAATTCACTCATCTAAGATAATTATCACTTGTGCTTACATGTTCTTCTCTATGACTAATTGCTGGGAAATAAGAGGATTTGTTGTGTTAATATTTCAGAAATTTCTAGCATTTTATATATTAATGAATGTGGTACAGAAAATTTGTGTCTGATGGCAGAATAAATGCTTTGGAGAACATCTGAAGCTTCAACCTGGGGAAAACTGAAATAGACAATCATTTTCAGCACTTTGACAAGGGAAAAACAAATTTTTTCAATATAATTTAATCATATTTTCATCGCTTATTTTAAAAACGTATCGCTCAGCCCTTCAAAGAAAGCAACCAGCTGTGTCTCCACTTCTCCATAAACACCCAGTTGAGTCCAGTAAGTGCTATGCATGAAATCACCCCGAGTTCTCAGAGTCCTCATCTCCTTAGAGCTCTTGTTGCTGGGGGAGGTGAGTAGACAGGGTCTGGGCACCTCTTCTCCTTCCCAGCAGAAGCAGGTGGGGCTGCCCTGGAGCCAGCACCCACACATCCGATGATGCGCCAGACACCCGATGGTCCCTGCCGAGAGCTCCACACTCGCTCTCGCGTCACCGGAAGTTCCCAAACCTGAGCAGAAGCAGATGCTTTGACGCTGGAAGCTGATGAGCTCTGCAGCTCACAGTGAGCAATTGTGCTGCGGCGCTTCCTCCACAGGCAGTACAAGAAGGAATGGGCGTCACATTTTTACCTAATTTTTCTAAAGCAAAGCATTTGTTTTACTTCTAGTATGTGAATCCACACTTTTTTGCATAAGGTTTGTTTTTCATATGACAGTTTACATTGTTCAATGGGATATTCATGCACGTCTACTGTAAAGGAAACCCATACTCTTACTTTACTCGTTCCAAAAGGCATAAAACGTAAGTCAGGACAGACAGCGGTGTTCGGTGGTTGGAAACAGACAGATGTGCTTTCAGTTCCAGAGTTCACAGAGTTTGGAAGCACAGCACTGAGCATTCTCCAGACATCACAGTGGATGTTCAAACACTGTTTCGTTTATTCATGAATTGTCAGCTCCCTAAGTCTTGAAAATGAACTTTTTAATAACTGGGTATCTATCTTCCTCGATTGATATCTGCCTTTGACATATAGACTTATTATCTAATTCTCAAACTACAATCAAAGTTCTATAATTGTCCCAAAAAAGGACTCCACAGTTAAATTTTGCAAACCTTTGTTCACAGTTACATCCACGTAGTACCACTTAAGTGTCTTCTCTGGAGCACAAACTGCTGAATCAGAAACAGAAGCAAGTGTGGAACCATTACGCTGCAGCGGGGCGACCATCTGCTAGCGTCACGCCGGCAGCACAACCTGAGCAGAAGCAGCACGAGAGGATCAAAAGTGGAAGGAGACAGAAAGGTTAGGACAGAAGTGTCTTAATATGCAGCACAGCTAAGCGGATCAAATAGATTTCTCTCCAGAGGATGATTTCTAGGAATTTGAACAAATTCTGGGGAAGAGCTAAGTATCACTCAAAGGCCAAACATTTATCAAATATAAGGTAAGATTGAAGAAATAATGATAGATAAAAAAAAAAGACAAGGAAAATTATAATTTTTAAAAATTGTGCTTCTAAGAAAACTGTAGATTTCAAGACATGGCCAGAAGTACCCAGAGCTATGTGTTAATTCACACTGCTTTCCTTACAGACCCAGGATACACTGAACTCCTCAAGGAAGCTGTGAATCTATTAAAAGAGCTTAGGCTGAGAAAGTAAAGAGCATAGTCTTGAGATGAGGTAACAGACTGAGGTACTATAAACAATACTTAAAATATCTAAGATGAGCTCAGATCTTGTACCTGTAAGATGGGTCATTATCCTTCTAATGGGTGGCCCGTGTCTTCCAAGATGTCAATCTCTAGAAACACATAAATCTTCCCAGTTCTAGACATAATGTCCCCCTCTCTCACAGGTGCATGATTTAATTCTTTGACCCTGTACTTTCAGAATTCTGCCTAATCAACCTGCTTATGTCTCTTCCTGGCATTTTCTGAAAATTGCTTTCTTTGTTGGCACTCAGTGAACCTGCACATATTGTACCAGTAGGATGGGTTTAGGCTCTGCTTCTCTGCCTTGTGAGCCTTGTAGGATACTGACCCATGCCATTTCTCTTGTAAGTCAGCACCAAAGCTGAAGATGCCCTGAGACCTTGAATTTAACTCTAGCAAATGGCTTTTCAGTTTTTTCTTTCCCACTTCCCCAACCTATTGTCCTCTGAAGCACAGCAATCTTTAGTTTTATATGGCCAGTAGTCAGGGTTCCTGAGGCTCTAAAACGTAGTGCTTACTTATGAAAGCCCTGGAGATGAGAGACGCCAGCTCCCTGTAATCAGAAATGGGAGCAAGTGTGGAGCTGTGCCCTCCATAGTGACTGGTGGCGTCACCAGGCATTCTGCCAGGTCAATACACCCCATTGCAGGTCAGACTGAACTCTAATTTCCTCAGCAGGGAAACACAAATAAGGATGGACCCATCCAGATTCTCACAAATTTCCCATCGAGCCAGTGTGGAAAGACTGGCCCTGAGACCCAGTAGAGAGAAGGCCCGACCTCCACCCTAACTCACCCCATGCGCTTAACTTATCATCTTTACATTGGGCAGTGTAATAGAGCAACAACCAGCTCATCCTCCAAATCACCTCCCACAGGTTTCCTGCCCTCAGAGGTACACTGACCTTGGTTCCACGATGGTGGCTCCTTTCTGAGAAAGGATTCGCTGTTGTTTAATGTATCCATACTAGACGGCAACAAGAGGGCCAGCGTGATTGTCTCAAAATATTTTAGCTGGACACTGGGTGGCAGCATTTCACTCAAACTCCTTCAGCACTGAACACAAAGGGCTAGGTCCTGATTCTCAAAGAAGAAAGGACCAGGCTGGATAAAGATTTCAGAGGGCAGTGACATTTGAGTAAAGACAGAGAAAGCATAGAGATGAGCTCTACAGATATCTGGGGGGAAGAATTCCTGCGAGGACGAAGACTGGCAGGAAACGACCTGAGACAGAAATGCAACCAACTTGTTTCAGGAATAGCTTACAACAGTGTGGCAGAAAAGACTGGCTAACGCCATCAGCCTCCTTGTTAGTTGATGGCATTTAAATTCATTGGTCCTTGGTCAGTTTGTGCCTACGTTTGGCAACCTTTCCCCTAGTTCCCTTAGGGATTCAGTGAACCCCAGTGATGTCACCTTAGCAGAGAGAGCAGCAGCCTCACTGTGAGGTCCTCGCTTCTCCATGAGATACTCTGCACTGTAGGAGCCGCTCAGATGCTGTTCACTAGTTGGGGCTCAGTCAGCGATGATCTTCAAGTTAGGGAAAGCATCATGTCATCCCCTAGACTTTGTAGCTGAGGACAGTAAGACCTGGGTCAAAGGGATGTTGGGGCTTACATTAGATGAGTCTGAGATGCATTATACCAGGCCTCACATACAGTAAACACAGTCAATTTCAAATTTCATCTTCTTGGTAAAGCTTTCACATTCTTCAGTGTTCTAATGTGTAATGATATTAAGTTCTTTTAAGTATAATTGCTGTTAAGTGTTATAAATCTGAAGAGGACAATTTTTCAGAATTTTGACCGGCGGTTTTCTTTCTTTTTAGCTTTATTTTTAATCTTTTATTTATATATTTGATACAGAGCTTTGCTACACAGCTCAGATTCATAGTACTCCTCCTGTCTCAGCCTTCCCAGTGCTGGGCTTGCAGGTGTGCCACACCAGCTTGGTTTCAGGGATTGTACAGCACACTTGGTTCCAGAGTCGACATGGTTTGCAGTACCATGGATCAAACCTGAGTCCATGAGCTTCCTTGTGGGTACTTAGACTGTCAAGCTATCTCCACAAACCTAAGATATCTCTCCAACCATACATTTCTTATTAATTTTATACATTTTTGATATATTCTACATGAGTCCTTTTTCAGAACTATGCACAGCAGAGCTGGGTCTTTGGCACACGCCTAGAGTCCAGTCAGGAGATGGAAGCAGGAGAATGTCTGGAGCCCGGGAGTTTGCAGTGAGCCTGAGTAACACAGTGACCTCATCCCTTAAAATGATAAAGCCGGGCATGGTGGCACAGGCCTGTAATCCCAGCACTCAGGAAGCTGAGGCAAGAGGATTGCTATGAGTTCGAGACCAGCCTGAGCTACAAAGTGAGCTTAAGGCCAGCCTGAACTGCATAGTGAGACCCTGTCTCAAAAAGAAAATAATAATAATAATAACAATAATGTAATGAAGAAAATAAGTACACACTGAAAATATAGTTTTTCCACCAGGTGCAGTGGTGTGCACCTGTAGTTGCATCACTCAAGAGGCTGAGGCAGGAGGATCATTGTGAATTTGAGACCAGCCTGGGCTACAAAGTGAGTTGAAGGTCAGTCTGAACAGCATAGTGAGACTCTGTCTCAAAAAGACTATATAGTTTATTATATATATATGTCTGATCATCCATTATCAGCATGTACTTCCACAGGCTTAACAGTGATTTTTTTTTGAGACAGGCTAACTTCCCCTGACTGACCTCAAACCTAAAATTCTTCAACCTCAGTAGAGATTACACTATACAGTTGTAGTGGTAGCAGAGATCACAGGTATATCAAATGTACATGGCTTAAGAGTGATTTTTAACAGGGAAAAAATTAAATATGTGTTATGTTCATAGAGAACATAAATTTAAATACTTTAAAAATGCTTGACTGGCTTTAGCCAACACGAGCTGAGAGAGACTGAGAAAGGGAAGGGAGAGACTCACAGGAGAGGAGCATCAGCTGGAGCCACTGGCAGGATCGAGGGTGCTTGCAGAGAAACCCTAGCCCCCTGAAGAGCTGTCAGCCAGCTGGGGTGGCTGGACGGGAGAAGCTCTTGGCTCAGCAAAGAATGCACACAGTATGACCAGCTCAGGGGTGAAGAAGGCAAATGTGCTCTCTGGGGCCTCTCTTGAAGACATGTAATCCAGAGCTCTCACAGCAAGTCATCCTTTATACTTCAGTGGTCCAGAGAGGATCACATGCCCCTTGTTAGCCAGTTATTGGATGGACACAGAAAGATCTCATCACCAATAGGATCAATGCCAGGGCTTAAATAAAAAGAGCAATGCGCAGAAGAGAAACGCATTCTGCAGAGCCAAGAAGCTAAATTGAAAAGTAGCCATGATGATCTAAGTCCCTGGAATTCTTATAGATAAGACTTTTCACATGAAGGGGACAGTAAGTCCATCCCAATCTGATTTAAAGTTATGGAGGAAAAAACTTTTGAGCCAGGGAGATGCAGCTACTGTCTGAGCATTTATTTTTCAGTGGCCACAGACCTTGCAGCACTTGAAAGTGCCCAGACCCTGACCTTAAGCACCTCAAGTTCAGTTGCAGAGTGATGAGCCAGCTCGGCATCCTCCCTAAGGCCTTCGCTGCTTGACCACACTTCCTGGTTCCTCACTTTGAGTGGTGCTCCGTGCCTGGCACAACCCCTACTACAAAGTGTTTTCAAAGCTATCTTGAACTCAATTTCTGGTTGACCTACTCCTTCCTCCTAGTATCGAGGAGGGAAGATGTAGGGAAAATGAGGAATCGCACTATACGTCTCTTAACAACTGTCTGCTGTTCTTTCCTGCACACTCCTCTGGCATTCATTCTCTGATTTTCTTTGCTGGCTGGGCACTGCCTTTCTTTCACCCATGGGCTCTCACCTTTCACTTAGTCTTTCTCTTCCCATACTTGGTCATGGCTCTGTGTTTTCTGGTATCCACACAAGTGACAGATTCTGATAATCGTTCAGCTAATTATCACACAACTCAGCAATAGCCTTGTGAAATAAACACACTAATTCAAGTATTTTAGTATGTTAAGGGGTAATGGTAAAAATTGCATATAAATGATAGGAATTTACTGCTTCACTTCAGTTGACGTTTATTTTGAGGTAAATGAAAGGGAAGTTTGAGGAAAAGAAAGAAAATACTGTATTTGGGACTCAGGTAATCATGGACCTAAATTCTGCCTCTTACTAAACAATAGCTATTTAACTCCCGTGACTCTCAGATCCTTTTAAGAGCAGGATGATGATATCATCTCACTTATGCAGTAGCCAGTAAATGGAGGCACGTGATGCCCTTTACTTGCTAGGGGGTTAGCAATTATGCTCAGAACCGGGCAACCACAATAGAAGTTTTCAATTAGTGATAGAAACTTCTAATGAATGGAGTCTGGAAAAGGGAAAATTGTAGTGTTACAATAGAGAAACACGACAGACACCTCATGATCAACATCTCATCATAAGCACATGAATCTGCTGCATTTATGTGGGTTTGGTGTCTAGAGGGCTTCCTCTATTGCATTCTTCCCTGCAAATCAGGTGGTCAGTCTAGTCATGAGACCAAAATCAGTCAAACTCAAATTTAGCAACATTCTGAAAAATAATGATCTCCAATGAAAAACAAGGGAGACTTGAAACTGTCACATCAAAAGAAATATAAGGAAATGGGCCAGGGAGATAGCTCAGTAGAATAAGTGCTCACCTGGCAAGCTCAAGGTTTTGAGTTCAGTTACCAGTACCTCAAAAAAAAAAGAAAGAGAAAAAGTTATAAGGAGACATGACAAGTATATGTCATGTGAGGTTCTGCGTTGGATCTTGAGACAGTGAAAACAACTTGGAAAAGTTGGTGGAAGACAAATAAAACCTATAGTTTAGCAAATAGTATTGTACAATTATTAGTTTCTTTGACAAATGCCTTGTGGTCAAAACAGCTCAAAAGTTCCATGGGAACTTGATGTGCTATGTTGAAACTTTGTTGAAAATCTGTGATTTTCTAAAACAAAAGTTAACAGTTTTAAATTGAAAGAAAACCTGACGTTGGTGGACCAGTGATTGTTAAGGTTGAGTAGGGGAAAATAGGATGTTGTGGGGTGATAGGGCTCTGGAACTGAGTGGTGATTATGTTTTTGTAAATCTACACCATGTATGCCTTAGAAGAAGTACAAAGTAGAATGGGAACAATAAAGTGCACTTAATAAAAAAGAACAAAGGTAAACATCTGTAGACAGTATAAAAATAAATAAATAAATAAAATGCTGTTTACTTTTTCCATCTTACTACTCCTAAACAGAAGTCGGTCATTGTCCTTAATGTTGTTTCTCAGAACACACCATATGAGCATCCTCTGGGTGTTGGAAACATTTTATTGTTGTTGCTCCCATTCACTTAAACACTCTCAAGATTGGATTTACTTCCATTTGCCTGCCTGTAATTCCTGCCAAAACCAGAGCTATGGAACTACAGAGCTTCATAGCTGACTATGGCTGAGCAGCTCATTATATAGAAAGCCAAGTGCACCAGTAGGCAAAGTGGGCAAGAACTTGGGGAAGAGACAGCTGTAAAAACCAGCTACAGTTAGCGCCCATCTGTAGAAACAGGGACTACAAACATTATGAACTACACATTTCATTTTGGTCTGGACATATTCATGTCCATGCTGTACTGGCTCCCTGCTCATTCATCTGCAGATAGTCAAATTAGGTGTGATAAACCTATATTTCAATGTGTTTCAGTAGATAATTTATAGGATATCAAGGGGAGAGCATATCTCAACAAGAAAAGTTGTAATTATCACCCACAGATGGATAAATAACCTTTGTGCACTAGCTAAGGGACTGGTTCATTTGTATACAGTTGACAGAAATAGTTGCATCTTGTTAGTTTAATTGTTCTATGGTCTTTATCTGAATTTTTGGGTATCATTGTAAGAGGTGCATGTACCAAGTTAGTGGGGAGCCCAAGGAGGAACTTTGTACTGCCCAAAGATAACTCTCTAGAAGCATATTTCTTAGAGTCTGCATCCCTGAGTTTTGCTGCTTTAAAGTTGCTCATGAAAGCAATGGGTTGGTGTGAGGCTGCAGGCATTTCTTGTACACTGTAAGCCCTGGCCAACTCTGATTCTCTGATCATTGACACAACTCTCCCTCCCACCACATCTCCTCCTCTAGAGTCTTTTTGTCTTGAGCTAAGGATGATCATGGCACTGTTACAAATGATATTGCTTCTTTGATGGCCACCCACTGAGGCTGAAGGAGCTGAGAGAGAGCCGGGGTTCAGTTCATCCTTGTGGGCTCCACCTGACTTCATAGGTCACAGGGTCTCCTCACCAGTCACAGCTCACACACATATCCATGCTCATCCAAATGTTCCACCCAGATGTGAATCTAGTTGACCTTCAGTCAACCCAGGCTCAATGTCAGTCATAAAACCAAAGCTTCACAGGTCAAAAAAACACATCTCATCCTTCTAATTATTCTTCTTCAGTATCATTCATGGCAGTTCTGCTTCTCTGTACCAAAAACTAAACCTAAAGAGACTGAAGAAATCATGTTCCACACTGTTTCAGATAATTAAACTTAAATTTGGGCTGTGAGTATCTGAACATAAAATGGACTCTTGAAATTATTATGCGCCAACATTCCACATCTGCACATGCTCTGTATAAACTAGTTTTATTCAAACATTCAAGACATAATGCACTACAGAGAGTTGCTGCTAATACCTGTTTCCAGATGAGACAGAAGCAGGTTTTACTTAGAATTTAATCTTTTGGTCCAGGCCATGATCAGAGCAACCACTGAGCTCTGGGATCTGCAGGTGCGAGTCTCAGCCGGGCTCCACAGCAGCGCCTGTCTCTCAGGGCGCTCCTGAGTTTTTGTTCAGCTGTTCCTGTCCCCTCAAGCACTGTGCCTTGGGAGAGAGCACAGAAATACGTGGCCGAATCTCCTGTCTGTAAGGCTGAGATGATGAGGCTCACGGACTTAGCTGCTCGCTGGAAGCTGACAGAGTAACGACCACTCTCTGCATTTGCATCTGTGGAATACTGCCTGATAAGGAAAGCCATCTCTCCGCTGCGAAGCTGCTTGTACCAGAAGATGTAGTACAAGGTCCGGCTCGTCTCATAGGTGCAGTCCAGGGTGGCTATGTCTCCTTCTGGCCTGGTTGTAGCTTGCTGGACCTGAGTCACTTTCTCCGCCATGCTGGATCCTGTGGGAACAGTCAGAGGACAGCTGACTCTCAGGCATGGTGAACAAAATATTGTAAGGATTAGGTTAATTTAGGACCCACAAATATCAGTGAGGTCGAAGTTTTCTTGATTTCCCCTGCCCCTCTCTCCCCTGACTGTGGGAAGCACCACCTGTCTGTGTTCACTCCTTTCATCCTTAACATTGTTGAACCTGCTCAAACTGTCCTACCAGAGCAGGCGAAGACTGCAGACACCCACAGCAGGCTGGAGAGTGCCATGTGTCTTTGTCCCTCCACACAGTGCGTTTTGCTGTGTGGTCAGACTCAGACCACAGGACCCCTAAGTGCCCTTTGTGCAGTATAAGTAGTTCCTGAGCGCGAGGCCACGCCCCAAACAGGAAATAAGGTTTCTCAGGTTTCCATACCACAAGGTCTGCGCACACACAGGAAAAAGTGGGGCTTTCCCCAACCGGTCTTCCATCTGCCCTGGTTTCCACTGTAGCAGTCGGAAAGTGCTTAGAAAGGGGGCCTGAGAAAAGCAGGTAGTTTGGGAGTTGAAGCTGAGAGGAACTGCAGACTGAGCCAGCTAGCTCATGGAGATGTTGCTCAGCAGGGTAGTCTGAGGGGGGTCACCTGTGTAGTAAAATTGAGGATGAGCCACATGCTGTCCTTCTACCAATGTACCGGTCACTAAGCTAACAAATATTTATTTTTCTCTACATAGGTCTTTTTTTTTTTGCAGAACCAGAGATTGAACTCAGGTCCTTGTGCTTGCCATTGGGCAAGTGCTCATTCTACTGAGCCATCTCCACAGCCCTACATAGGTCATTTTTTTCCTTTAAAAAATCACTTATTTATTTATTTATTTATTTATTTATTTATTTATTTATTTATTTAGTGCAGAGTGTAACTAGGCAGTTCAGGTTCATATTGATCCTCCTGCCTCTGCCTTCCTGGTGCTTGGATTATAGGCATGTATCACTACACCTGGTTTCAGTGGCTGACACTGCACAGAGCTGGCATGGCACGCAGTACTGGAGATCAAGGCCAGACCCTTGTGCTTGCCAGGCAAGTGCTTAGACCACGGAACTATCTCTTCAGTCCCACATAGGTCTTTTTCTTTCCTGGAAAGACAGTTACATGTAAAATAACTATTTTATCTTCTTCTTCATTGTACTTAAGGATCTATTTCAATTTTACAATTCATAAAACTATTTCTGAATCATGTGACAAAATCCAATCCCACAGTCTTTTGTAGAGCTATTACTTTGCTTGTGCTGTGTGAAATTATAACCAAAAAAAAAAAAAAAATACTATTTCCATCCTGAATAGTGAGCTGTATTTACTAGGTTCTAATAGGATGAGTACATCCAGACCTGTTGCCTCCACAAAACTATTCTCAGATCATGTGCACTAGATTTATTCTGTCACATTTTCTGTCCTATTGATTCAGATATTGATCCATATTCTTTTCTTACTCAATAACCTTAGGACAAGCATGCCAGGCCTTTCTGTGCCCCATGCTGTAATCTGCTCCTAAAGACACACAGCACACCTGGACTCTACTGACCATGGGGGCTGAATTTTGCATGCTGCTATACGATCATGTGGAACCTAGCTTCTGCCCTTTTTCTTTCATTACTTTAATAGATGAATTAAAATAAAGTGACCAAAAGGCAAATCAGAACCTAGGAGAACATACGAAGTCTTTAAGGCAGTTGCAGTTCTTGCCACAGGTCTTAATAACAGGTCACTGAGTGTCACAGAGAAGAGCTTATAAGTGCTTGACCTCCTCTGTCCTGCTTCACCTGAGTGGTGACCGGCAGCTAGTGTTTAGGTTTACAATCAGTTGTACTTGGTCAGATGGAGACTGCTGACACCCACAGCAGTGTGGCCACAGGGCCTCCCTCCTGCGGGCTCAGCTGCCTGTGCCCCTGCCAGTCTGGTGCAGGCTCCCACAGCAACAGGAAGCAGCTCCAGTGAGATGTGGTTTCTGGGATTATGGGGAAATCGAGACAGAATACACTTGGACACCTGGGTAGGGAAGGCTGTCCTGCCCCGAATACTGTTTTGTTCCTTCTTGAGATAAATTGGTACATGATAATATGTGAAAAAGTATGAGGCATATTTTATTTAAAGATCAACCATTGGAACTTTTCTGGATGGCTTATCTGTGGCTGTAATTCCAAAGACTGACTCAGGTTTTGATTCTTCTCTTGCCTCTAGTCAGAGCCTAGCAACAAATCTTTGCTTTCCCTGCAAAGAGATAGTCAGCCTGTTTTCAAGTGCTTCTTGGCCTTTTGTACTTCTCCGGGGAAATACGTATTCATTGTAGTTACCTATTTGTGCTCAGATCTTTTATTTTGGGGGGATCTGAATTGTTTGTACTTCTCTGCATATTCTAGGTATAAGTCCACTGTCACAAGAGCAGATAGCAAAGGTTTACTCGTTCTTTAGGTTCTCTCTCCGCTCTCTTGGTTGTTTTCTTTCCTGTGTAAAAGGTTTTTAGTTTGATATAATCCAACTTATTGATTATTGATGCTATTTCTTGTGTAACTGAGGTTCTTCTTACAGTGTCGTTTAGCTGTGTCAAGAGTTTTAGCTACACTACCTTCCAATATTATAAAGGTTTGTGTTTTAATATCTAGGTATTTTATGGATTTGAATTTATGGTGGGGTACAGTGACAGCTATGGCTGATGTGGCCTTGACTTTATTTGTCAAAAGGCCAGGTCCATCGCATCAACCTGTTTAGCTTGCTTGGGTCAGGCCCAGGCAATCAGGTCTGGACCACCAGGCAGATGGCTTTCGCATGGGGTCTTCATTCACATGTGTCTATGTGGGAGGCAAAGTAACTGCACTATAATGAAAGCCCTTATTCTCCGATTTAACACTTTCCACAGAATGAAAATCTTGTTAATCCGCCACCCAAAGTTGTCTTTCCAAGTTCACTGGAACCCTAATGTGCAGTCTCCAAGGCCACTCCCTGGAGGCCCCTTGGGTCCAGCGTCTGTTCATCTTGCCTTCACAGGACTGACTTAGCTTCATCCAGGCTCTTCCAGCTGGCCCTGCCCACTCCCTTGTTTGTCTGTGTTTTGGAACTGAGAGTGTTACCGTGCTACCCAGGGTGCAGCCTTGGAAACACTTCTTCATTTATACATTTGATTTCTTAATATGCATATTAAAAAAGAATGGCAAAATTTTTAGATTTGTACCTTTTTAACTATTTTGCAAATTTTCCTCCTAAGGCCTTGTATAATTGTTGTCTGCCTAGGTGGCATCCTTGTTTTCTGTTAGAGACCAAGGGATAGGAAATAATAGTTTACTACATTAGGGACCAGTCTATGTGACTGTGGTCCCATAATCCCTCGTGCTAGGCTGCTTTCACTGGCCTCAAGGGACAGGAGAGTTTGCAAATATCTGCATGATCTCTGGCTGAGCTGGGAAACTCAAACTAAGAAAAAAGAATATCTGGTAGGGGTGGAAGGAGAGGATGCATCCTACTATGTTCCTTGGCTTTAATTCTTTATAAGAAACACATAGCTACTAAAGAGCACCCTTGACATAGATGTAACACATGTGGGCAGCAGGGGCCATCAGGCTGTGAAAGGCCACATGGTATGGAATTGTGCCTGCGTTCAGCAGAACGATGATAAAAACATCAGCCCCCAAAAAGAAAAGTGCGTCCCTTTTATCTCCTTTCTTGTGTTTGCCTATGACAGCTTCAGTGACTACGGGGTGCAGGCAAGCAGGCTGGGGGCTGGGAAAGTCAGGCAGGTTGGAGACTCACGATAGGGAAATGCTAGATGTCACAGACACAGAGTTCATGTGCCCAAAGTCAAAGAATGAGTTCTAAGAAACAATTGGGGCTAAAAGTAGGAAAATTTATTGGAGGAAAGGAATGGGAATAGGAATAGATCCCGAGAGACAGGCAGGCAGGCTGCCAATGAGCCCATTTCACAGATGTTTTATAGAGCAAAATCATGAGGCAGGTACAACCTGGGCCAAAATGAAGATTAACCATAAGATTGCAAGCGTAGTCCCTTATGTAACATTGAGCCACTGGTATATGGGCACCGGGATGGTGTCATCAAACTTAGTCACTAATCCACAGTCTTAATTTAGTGAGCTTGGTCTTAGTCTCAGTGGGTGAGAGAGGATGTCTCATCTCAAAAGGGTGATAGAAATAATCTCAAGCTTCTGTTTAACCCTTAGGAACGTGGATAAACCTAGCCACTGAGACTTTAATCTTCATCAGATGTGCTTCCCACCACAGCTTTTATGCATTCTGGTCTCCTGCACTGACTCCCTCAAGGACCCAGCCACCTCCGAATGCCTATATATTTCTACCTCACTTAGCTGTGTAAAACACTGTTTCTTTAATAATTAATGATGCAGAATAAAAGCTGGCCAAACAGTTCAGCAGATTAAAGCACCTGAAAGCAGGCACAGGGGCCAGGAATTCGATCCTCAGGCCTACCGTGCCATCCCCACCTCTAGCGTTTTCTGAGAGGGCAATTAAGTCTGGGTGTGGTGGTGTGCTCCTATAATCCCAGCCCTTGGGAGGCTGTAAAGAGGTGGATCACTATGAGTCTGATCTAGTAGTGAGAGCTGAATACCCTGTACGTCTTTTCCTAAAAATTACAACAACAAAAAAAAAGATGCAGAATGGTGGTTATATTTTTTTCATATTTTCTGTCTTCAGGGCTTTCAGTCTCAATTGCAGATACTCAGCTCTGTATGCATAGCATGTAGGAAACCATTCCTAATATATAAATACATGACATTTCTGGGGCCAGGTAGATGGATCAGTAGAATAAGGGCTTCCCTGGCAAGCACAAGGTCCTGAGTTCAATCCCTCATTCTACCAAAAAAAAAAAAAAAAAAGACATTTCTGTGCTCCAGTCAAAATTGATAAAAATAAGTGAATTTGTCTCATGACATGGTTTGTTGGCCTGTAATGAAACACATTCCTTTTTATTTGCTTATTTCTCATTTATGTACCTTACTTATGAACACTACGCTAATTTTTCTCATCTTAAAATTAATATTTGGGTTTTCAAGAGCTTGTGCAGTGCTCACTTCAACAGCACATACACTAAAAATGCAATGATACAGAGAAAATTAGCATCGCCCCTGCGCAAGGATGACACACAAATTCATGAAGCATCCTATATTTTTAATAGGCTAAGCTGTAAAAGGCTCAAGTCAAAAAAAAAAAAAAAAAAAAAAAAAAAAAAAAAAAAAAAAAAAAAAAAAAAAAAAAAAAAAAAAAAAAAAAAAAAAAAGGCTCAAGTCAATAACTTCTGACATTGCTAGTGTTATGCAAAACCTACTACTATTATGGACTACTGGACTATATTGGAATATTTTGCTGAATTGCACCTATAATATTTAAATGACAATAGAATGTTCTACTCTGACAAAACTACCAAAAAAAAGGGATATAAATGAACAAACAGGGGCCAGGGAGATGGCTCAGTAGAATAAGTGCTTCCTTGGCAGGTACAAGGACCTGAGTTCAATTGCCAGTTCTGAAAAAAGAACATTTTGTATCTGTATATTTAACATAAGATAGATATATAATTACATTCACTTCATTCAATGAATAGAAAGATTTGTTCTAATAGTGTTTGTGGACAGGATATCATGTTTGCATCTTGTACAATGTGCAACCACTAAGACAGCAATATGCAATGTATTATTTATTGAAACCATCCTCCTAATGGAGGGTCTCATTGCTATTTGTTTCTCAATAAAATTATTTTTTTAAAAAGGCCTTTTATACATCATATATAAAAATATTTGAACATGTGTGTTTCAGATAGTTTCCTTCAGTTCCTGACATTTTTTATTAAAAATATTCAAAATATCTGCCCAACAGGCAGAAAGAAAGCGTGATAAATGGATAAATTTTCATGAATTACAAGACTCAATAGCTTTAAGTGCCCCATTTTTAAGATTTTTAATGAAATGTCACTGGAAATGCCATTATATTTTTGTATAAATTAATGAAGTGAATGCAATATATATACAAGTGCAAATCTGCTTGAGTAACCAAAGCACATAGTCAAAGGAATGTTGCAAAGAAGTCCTGCCAGGCTGTAGTACCAACAACAGCAATCTAAAGAGCTTGGCAATGGTGAGAGACACGTGATCCACACACGTAGCACAGTAGCGATAGGTTCACACAGGCACGTGCCATTAATATTCTACAAAGATGAAAACAGTTGAGGATGGGCAGAGATGGGAGGGAGGGGAAAGGTAAAGGAATTAAAAAGATCAAGAAGTGATACATAGGGACCATTTTCCATACTGTATTATGTATCATAAGCATGCTAATAAAAAAGTAAAAGTGTGGCGATGTACAGAGCTCAATGGTCTAAACACCTGCCTAGGCGGGCACAAGGACCTGGGTCCACCCCCGGTGACACATACCCTCCGGCCTCTCCCCAGGAGCACCAAACCAGCCAACAAGACCAAGCGTGATGGTGCACGCCCGTAATCACAGCACTGGGAGGTTGAAAACAGGAGGATCACTATGAGTCTGAGCTGCATAGTAAGACCATGTACTGAATAAAAAAGAAAACAAAATTTAAAATTTAAAATATGAAAAGTAAAAAAATATAGTGCAATGGGACTATGAGGGTGCTCTCAGGAAGTCATGCCGATCACCCAGCTCTGTCTGGTGGCCACGCCCAGTAGGTGTACGTTTCCTTTCGCATTCAGGTCCCTTCTGTTACCCCAGGGCTTGGGAGTGACAAGAAAAGATTTTAGAACAAAAGATATTTTTGTATTTTTTTTCATAACACAAATTTGTGACCGATCCTTGAAAAAAAAATCCTGTTTTTACTGAGTTTCAAGTTAGAATATGTGAAAGTATGGAATATAAAATCTAAGCTAGTGGCTTTTTACACTGTGAGTGCTAGGGCATGTGCACCATCTAATGTCACAATTTTTGTTACTCTGCCGCTGTCACTGAAGGAACGACTGGAGTACTCAGACCAGAAGGTTTTAGAGCCAATTAAATAGCCTCGTGGCTTCCGCTGTGTGGTGAGGAACGCACTGCAGGGGGCGTGGGCAGCAGATGAGGCTGCTCACCTCCCAGCAACAGCAAACAGGAAGAGCAGCCCGCAATGCGGCATCCATGGCATGCCACAGTGCATTGAATTCTTCCCGTAAGCCCCACCTCCCCATGAAGCCACGCTGGGAAACAGCCTTTAACTTATGGACCTTTGGAGAGCAGGCCAGCAGGGAATTATAGCAGATGTAAACACGCTAAGGCATAGAAGTTGTTAACAGCAAGCATAAGAGAGGGGGAGTTGTTATCCTGTTCCTATGTACTTTAGCAAGGTAACTAAAAATATTCTTTTTATTTCCTTAACTTTTTCTTGTTTATTGCCTCTTTGGATTGACTGTAGCTTTTAATTATGCTAAGAACAGTTATAACAAATATTTTTGTTTCTAAATCTTCGCCTGTGCATTAGATGCTCACCACACCCAAGGCTTCCTTGAAGGGAAAGTATTGAGTAAAGTTGTTGCTTTTTTTCACTTTTAATAATTTTCATTTATTTTGAAAAATAAAACCAAGAACAAGAAAAAAAGCAAGACAGAAATAGGGTTACATAAAACAGCACAGATGTTGCAGATTTTCAAAACTACAACAGTTAATTAACAATGATTGATATATTGTTTACATTTATCATCAAACCTGTTCAGATTAACAGATATAGTTATGCAAGATGAGAGATGGGATTGAATATTACCACATGCTTCCAAGAAATCTGAAATTTTTGTTCTCTCATTGTCTTTTATTACCTTTTAAAACAATTGATTTTATTTATTTTATTGAGAAATATATAGCAATAAGACAGTTTCAAAGCTGATTAACAAGAGGTTTTCAATAATTAATAAGTTGTACATTGTTATCTTCTTAGTGGTTATCCATATTACAAGACACAGACAGGATATCCTGTCCAAACACCATTAGTACAAATCTTTCTTCTCATTGATTTAAGTGAAAGTATGTGTATACCTGTCCTAACTATACTGTATATACAAGTACAGAATGGACCTTTTTTTGCATCCCCTTTTTTGTTTAGTTCTGTCAGATATGCATATTCCATTGACATATAAATACTACAGGTACATGATTCAACAAAACAATCCAACACAGTCCAGCAGTCCACAATAGTCGTAGGCTATTCACAGAAGTTGTTGACTTGAGCCTTTCACAGCTCAGCATATTAATATGGTTTTACTTTATATACCTCATTTTTATACTTTTCTGCTGGATGGGTAAGACCAAGATAAAGCAAGACCTATGTAATAAGAAATGTAGCTTTTGTATCTGATAAGGTCAGTTAAGTCCCCTCAGGATTTATCCTATAACCCTGTACTGCAGTTTGCAGACCTTTTGTCAGTGTCAGCCACATGGATGAGTAAGGGCCATTACTTGACCACTTGGCTCTCTGTGAAAGCCTATGTCCTTGATGCTGGTGATGTAGCCCAAGTGGGATGAACACCGTTAACTCTAGTGAACAAAGCTGTTCTCTTTCATTTTACATCCACCCCTCCTACATCAACATAACTGGTGACCTCCAAGGGTTCTTGGAATTTGACCTGAGACTGGCTCATGTTCTCAGGGAAGCTGAGTGAACACTGTCACAGAAGGGAGGGACATGACCGTCTCCTGCCAGGGCAGTGCCCCTCAGCCCCCCAGCACCCTCGGGGTTTGTGCTCAGCTCCCCCTGCAGATCTCCTCACTGTGTCCCCATGGCGCAGTAGTACATGGCAGAATCTGAGAGCTGGAGTGAGGGCTTCTTCAGGTGGAAGGAGCAAAGGCTCTTCACCAAAGTTGCCTGAAAGCCTTGGCTCTCAGTCTGCTGGTTTTCTATTGCACTCTTCAGGAGGAGCTGAGGAGCTCTGTTGAAATACTGGACATACCAGAAAAGGAAGGGATCTGAGTAAGTAGTCTCATAAGTGCAGTTCAGGGTCAGAGGGGCCCCCTCTGAGAGAACAACTGGGCTTTCTGTCTGGGTCACTGAGTCGCCATGGATCCACCCTAAAAGAAAAGACAAGAAAAGAAAAATATATGGTTAAAATGGGAAAAGAACTAAAGTTGCTGTGAGTGTAGGAAATTGAAATATTAGTGCTTAGGAAAAAATGCTAATTACTGGATATTAAAAGGATCACAAGAAAAGAGCAGAAGAGCGAAATCATGCTCATGGAAACGATCCTTGATGCTAGCGATGTAGCTCAGGCGAGATCTTATAGAAACACCTCGCTGAAGAAGTCAGAGCTTTTTTCTGCACAGCAGCACCAGCCTGTCTAGTTGCTGCACAAATGACAGAGCTGTTGAAGGAGTCTGCAGAGTGATACATGCGTGAAGAAGTAGCGCCATCTGGTGGTGCTTCTGAACATTACACTCTGCCTTGGTCCCACCCTGTTGTAATCTCCTGTGAAGCGTTGTCCTCCTCCCCTATCCCCAGAAGATCTAGTCCAATACCCCATGAAGGCTCGAAATCACACACAGCCCTGAGCACTGCATACACTGCTCTTTCCCACGCATATGTATGATAACGTTTGTTTATAAAATGGCCCAACGTTTTCAGATGCACGACATTGTCATCAACTGAAACATGTTTGGGGTTCACGTCTTCTACCCACAGATATTGTGCTTTGTTTAACGTAACTAAACACTTATCCTGCCCTATGGCTCTAACTTTCCCATTTCAGCTGTGATAGAAAAACTAACTGAGCAACAACAGGACTGAAGTGAGAACCACTGTGTGCCGTGACTGCGACGGACACGGGAGTGGTTCTCGCCCTGAAGAATGGAGCAGAGACGCACACGATCTCATCACTGTGCTCAGGTGATATATATGAAACTTACGAGTTCTTCACTTCTGAACTTTTCATTTAATATTTTCAGATGACAACTGACAATGTGTAACACGTTACAAAAAAATTAAATAACAAGCAGTATTGAAAAATGAGAAAAAGATAAAAAAGAATAAGTAGCCCTCCTTGGAGACAGCGCTACACATTTGTTTTATGCAGCAACAGCCCTACCTGGACAGTATTTAACTAGTTCTACGTACAATGTACTATCCTGGTGCAGAGATCACCCTCCCAAATGACCCTGGGTGCCACTTTTAAGTGCCCCTTCTGAGGCCCTTTTCCTGCATATAGCCTTTGATTCCCATGGATAAAGAGGAGAGCTCTGTACAGAGAGGCCACGCTCACCCCCACTCAGTCCATCACTTCACTGTCCCTGCCCACCTTCAACTTCCAAGCAGCATGGCCCCTTCATCATGCAGGCTATGCTTGGCAGGTAATCTGTAGCAAAGGCTAGTGCTTTCCCATGGACTGGTGCATTTGTGAAGCCCAATAGAATAAATTACTGTTATTATAGGACCCGACCTTGAAGCACACTTTCACCTCTAGCCAGCTTGCACACATGCAGAGGAAACTCCTTGAAGGGAAGAGAAAGCCACAGACCACGGAATTCCTGAGCTCATACAGAGCTGAGCAAGGTGTTCATTCACAGCCACCAAGATCCAGCAGCCACTGTAATGCATGAGGCAGACAGCAGAATCACCCAAAATGCATCACCTTGGAAATTGGCTAAAGAAGTCCCTAGGTACATTCTGTTAGGTAGAAAGCGGGCAAGTTCCTACATAAGCTAGGAGGTTCCTTGGAGGAGTGTGATACAAATAAGATGGCCTACTTTATGGACTCCATGGAACTGCCAGGAGCTAGTAGTGTCCATGCATTCTGACCCATTCACCTGTACCAAAACTGTATAAAAGCCCCCTGTTACAGATAGTGCCTACATGTCCCCTGAAAGCCTCGTGTAGTCACAGGATGGACTTCTAGAGTTTATGATTGATTCATGGTCCAGTGCTGGGATTACGGGTGTGAGTGCTACACTCACCCTGGGGTGGGTGTGCAGCCTGCAGACAGTATATGGGAGGGAGCAAGGCTCTCTCTGCTCCTCCCTTTGTGCTCCTGTTGCTTTGCTGTTCTCTCTACTGTGCACCGCTGCCCCCTGCCACGGGCCCCTCTGCCTTAGAGCCAGTTGAATGTGGATGGAAGCCTCCACACCCTGTGAGCTACATAAACCTTTCTTCCTTTAGCCTAGGATGTCAGGTATTTTGTCTCAACAATGAGAGAAAAGTACCTAACACACCCCTAAACTTGAATATCTATGGTTCTGCATTTTAGAAAGCCCTCCCAATAGTGGGAGTAACTGAAACAAAAAAAAACTTCTTTTTATTCTTCTGACTAATATGCACTTGGTCATCCTCCTAAAAGAAAGTCTCCATCCAAGGGACAGGTGAGGAGCCACATGCCAAAAGCAGCCTCTCACTGTAGCTCATTAACCCAGTCAGCAAGTAAAGTATTAACCCAGCCACAGGACAGTGCAAGATGCCCTGATTCTTCTCCAAAAGGCTTCACTTCCTGAAAACGCCATGGTGGGGATGCAGGCTCCAAATGGGATTTAGGGAGGCGAGACAGTCAGTGTGAACCAGCACGTGGGCTTCTGCAGTCTGGCAATAGAGAGAAATGGTAACAACAGCTAGGTGGGGCATGATTGTGAGGAGGAGCACCTCACACTCGGGGCCTGAGGACATTTGACTTTTCTTCAAGAACTTTGTGCACATCAGGACACAGTTAAAGGACTGGAAGAAAACAACCTTCAAAAGAACAGTGTCTAAAGAAAAAACTATAAAGCAACATTGTTGGGTATTTAACACATGAAGAGTGAACACAAGTGAGGACAGAAGCACAAAAGGAGGACTGTCCTAAGTTTCCTGCACTTTCTCTGAAGTGGCAGAACACTTAAAGTTGGACTGTGATAAGTAGATATGCATTCTATGAACAATCAGCTCCCCACTTTGTGGATCCAAGGATCCCTGAATAGTCTTACAAAGAGAATTCAACAAGACTTTAGAAAAGTATTGATGTGGATAAGGATGGAGACGCATGCTCTAACCATCAGAACAACTTGCTGTACATCATGTGAACTCTGGAAGACTACA
This sequence comes from Ctenomys sociabilis, assembly GCA_004027165.1. NCBI lineage: Eukaryota > Metazoa > Chordata > Mammalia > Rodentia > Ctenomyidae > Ctenomys > Ctenomys sociabilis. The sequence continues at coordinate 26,669 of PVKA01007723.1, forward strand.
CATACAACTGTGATAGTGTGACTGTGAAAAAATAATACCATTTTTTGGAGGCCCACCTGAGCAGCTCTCCTTGAAAGAAGAGCGACTGTCTCCATTTTGACTGAGCCTGATCCTATTTCCTTGTATTGTTACACACAGAGATTCTGTTTATCCTTCCATTGGCCTTAAGCAATGTGTATTGGTCTAGCTGAGGTGATGGTGATGGTCTTTGAAGGTGGGATGTGTGTTTCCCTGGTAAACCTGCTGCTCCTTAATGTGAGCCGGGTGGAGACAGGATGGTAGAGCTAATGCTCCACGCCGCCAGCTGGGATCGAGCCTCGAGATAGAGACTATGACTTCCTAGGGTTTGAAAGACCACATCAACACTAAAGCACCAGACTTCCCAAAACATTAAATACTATATAATCCAGATTACTCTCTCTGCATATCCTCTCTCTGCATATGGCACAGGTATATTTAGACCACCCATCTAGCTCAGCTCATAGTAGTCACCTACTTCCCACAATTCTCAATCAACTTTCCTGAAGCCACTCCTCCACTGAATAAAACTGGGTGAGGTCCTGGGTTGTTCTCTTGGTTCCACAAAGCCATCTTTGTGGCTAGAGCTAGAGCCCCTTGGCCTCCCAATGATTAAAAATATAATTTAGTGTCTTCATTTTCACTGTGGGTTGCATGGAAAGTGGTAGATTGGAATGAACTTGATGGGATTCCAATAACATAACTTTAGGATTACAAATATTGGCTTCTTGGACTGAGATGAGAACCTGGAATAGTCTCCTACACCATTTGAATGCCAATATACAAAAAGTGTGGCATGTCAAGCCACCTGCAAGGGTCTCCGTAGGATTCTGTGCACAGCCTTGAAAGGCCACAGCCTTAGTCAGCCCCTTGACCATTAGGTCACTTAACTCAGGTAACTTGGTGTGTGAAATGCCCTCCTTATCCTTCCTGTCAGGTCCTGTTTTACTGAGGTAAGTGTTTTCCTTTGAAATTTATGTGCCTATCACATACAAGAGAAGCTGAAGTACAGCTATCTGACAAATGTCAGTAAATTCAGGCTTGTCAAAAGATCAAATTCATTTTCTAATTCTTCCAAGCTGAGGGAAAAAAATACCTAATGACTGGTGAAAGAAACTGCAGTATTGCATTTCAGTAGAAAGAGTCTTATCTATGAGCTAAGACCTCCTTGCTTTCTCCCTTTCCTCCTTGTTCCCCAACTTTAATTCCTTCTTCTCCTGCCCCGACATAATTTACCTCTTTCCTTTCTGCTTTGTCCTCTCCCTCTCCCCTTTTCCCTCCCCCACCCCTCCCACTTCCTCTCCTCTCCCCTTTCCCCTCCTCCACCTCTCCCTCTTCCTCTCCCTCTCCCACCCAGCAATGGAGACAGCAGCTCCTATGTATTGAAAGTCAGTGACTTCCCACATCACGCTGCTCACTACCTGACCTTTGGTTCGTTGAGTAGTTCTACTACAACAATGTGGTCTTTTCCAAAAGAGTAGGCAGCTAATGAGTGTTATAAAATTAAAAAGACAGTGAATAAGTGTGTGGATGAGGCTACTACAATTTTGGAAAGAACTATTCAGCAGCAACTGCCTAAATGGTCTGCATTTTAACAAATGGGGAAACAAATTAGCAACTTGCTTGAGGTCACAGGGCTTCTTGAGATCATGAATTCTAGAACTTCAGTGAGCGCTTTTGATGCTGAGCCTTTTGTAACAGAGACCGCTGTAGCCCTCTGCACATGACATCCAAGAAGGCAGGATCCATAGCCATCTTGTTCAGTAAGGCTTTCCAAGCACCCATAGATGCAACTGCCTGCTGGGTTGAGGAGTAAACTACACTTTAGTTTCCTGCATTGGATGCATGTGTGGGAAACACAGGTGTGGTTTCGTGAGACACTGATTTAGATTTGTTTGTCTTCTAGCTACCCATTGCATCTTATAACTAATAATTTAGCATTCATGTAGATAATTTCTAATTTAACATCAGAAAAAAAGCATTTATGTAGACAGGACAAGCACACCTGTGGTGGTCATAGAAGGCTCATCCTGGCCCTGACTGCTTCTCAGCTTCAAACTAGAAGTTGATGAGAAAGAGCGACAGCAGGAGACCAATGATCAGGACAAATTTATTTTATCATCATCATCATCATCATCATCATCATCATCATCATCATCATAGCTGGGTGTGGTGGCGCATGCCTGTAATCCCAGCACTTGGGAAGCTGAGGCAGGAGGATTGTGAGTTTGAGACCAGCCTGAGCTACAAAGTGGGCTTAAGGCCAGCCTGAACTGCATAGTGAGACCCTGTCTCAAAAAGACAAAAAAAAAAAAATCATCATCATCATGATCATTTAATGTATTTGGTGTAGGATCTCTTTATGAAGCTCAGACTCACAGTGATCCTCTTGTTTTCAACCTCCCCAGTGCTGGGATGAAAGGCTTTCACCACCATGCCTGGATTCTGTGGCTGGCTCAGACCTCTGTGGGGTGGGGCTAGTGCAGCATATGGTGTCGGATCAGACTGTGACCCTTGCGCTTGCCTAAGTAGGTTCTTTAGTGTGCTGGGCTATCTCAATAGCTCAGGACAAATTTAAACTGTCACCATTTTGTTTTGACTCTCAGTAACAGCAGCATATTTAGACAATTTTAAAAAATCCTAGTCCTATTAAAAGAGAGGAGCCAAATAGAAGGAACACGAGGAAATTTAAAATCTGTTTTCACTGTGCAAGAGGTTGCTGGAACAGTTGGAGAGGGGCCAAAACTAAATTTTTCTGCTAAATGGCACTATTTTCAGAAAAAGACACACAAGGAATTTATGAAAAAACTGAGCTCAAATACATTCCATAATAATTAATGCATAAATGTATGAGTAAGTCTGAACACTTAGCAACACGTAAGTAAAATCATAAGGTAATTTGAAATTTTTGCACTTCAGTAAAATCAGCACAAGAGGGCTGGGATGGTAGCTCAGTGGTGTAAGCACTTGCCTGGAATGTGCAAGGTCCTGAGTTCGGTCCCCACTATAAATGAATGAATGAATGAATGAATGAATGAATGAATGAATGAATGAATGAATGAATGAATGAATGAAATGAAATAAAACCAACTCAAAAGTAGTAAGCTTGGTTAAGTTGTAGTTCATAAGTAATTCTAACATGTCACACATATGCTACCTCATTCTGTTGTAGAAGACAGAGAATACGCATGCTCTGACACATGTTATAGCTACACAGTCTACACACACTGCACTGAGGGCCCCTCACCAGCCCCCACCTAGGACAGCGCAGCCCCTGCTCCTCCATCTGTGGTGATGTCTCTCTCAGAAGCGCTGTCTCTCACTGGGGTTTCTGCAGGGCACCTTCAGAGCTCCCTCTCACGGTGTCTTCACTTGCAGCACAGAAGTACACTGCCGAGTCCTCTGGCTGCGAGGCCGTGATGCTGAGCTGGACGGAGCTGGCTTCCTTCTGGAAGCTCAGGGAGAACCGGCCCTGGGCTGCGCTGTGCTCACTGTGAGAGTCCTGGCCAATAAGGAAGGTCACTGATACACGCGGAAGTTGTTTGTACCAGAAAAAGGAATAACGAGGCACACGGGTTTCATACATGCAGTCTATGATCACAGTCTCCTTCTCCATCACAGAACTTTCAGTCTGAGCTTGAACTACTTTCTGAGCCATGCTAGTTCCTGCAGGTAAAAGGAAAGAAATAGCTTGAACCTTTATCTGTATCTGTGGGAGTTCAAGGGATGAAGGGGCTCAGGACCAATCCCTCTGGTCCCATTGTCCCTTTATCCCTTCCTTTTGAACTTCATCAGGTACCAGTGACCTCCTTTCTCCATTTTCTCTTTATTCACAGCTGAGAGAGCCTGAGCCCTGTGCTCACAGACCCACCCTCCAAGACCAAGAAAGGACTGCAGAGGCAGCCCCAGCAGACCAGTGACCGGCATGGCAGGAGCTCTTGCCCAAAGTGAAGTGCTCTGTTGGGTCTCAGATCCAGGGCTTCATTCTGTAGCTCGGCTTCAGGGGTGCAATCAAAGTCACTGGGCTGCCTGCTGTATCTGCCCCTCAGGAAATGCAGTCAACAAATACAGCGCCAGCTTCCTGTGCAGGTGGCAGTGCCCAGCTGTCTTGAGCACTGATTGTGTCTTAGTATAATGCACGGGACTGGAAATAATCTTTGTGACAATGAATCATTTTACCTCATTCCTACTGGGCTCATCATTTATTATGCACGCTTTTGAGTCCCTGGAGAAACAGAGCCATGCACTTTCTGACCTATGCTTCCCTTTGCCAGGCAGAACCAAGGAAAAATTAACTAAACAGTTTAGGACCACCAAAAACAAAGGTAAAGCCTCTAAGCTTTGTTCCTACCTTGCTTGTCACATAATCCAAAAACTTTACATGCAAAATGTTTTTTTGGTTCATAAATGGTTGTGCATCATGTGCCTTCATTAAAAATTGCCCAGCGAGGGCCCTGGGAGTGGAATAAGTGCTTCCCTGGCAAGCTCAAGGGCCTGAGTTCAATCCCCGGTTCCACCGAAAAGAAAAAAGAAAAAAAAAATGCCCAGTGAGTGCCATGTCAAGTAAAGGCAGGGAATAAAACAAACACACAGATGTGTGCACAGAGGGTGTGTGCACCTCCGCAGAAACAAAAATAAATTCAGAAAATTATCCACAGTGCCCATTTATAGGAATTCATGTAATGCCCAAGCCTCTGTATTTCTGAAAATTGTACTCCTTCAAACTACCCTAACTAATTGTGGTAGAAACTGGGGTTGGGAACAGCCAAAATGAACAATTCATAACCAGATCATCAAAAACAATAAGGTCCTACAGAAAATGGCAATAAAATCCAAGCTCTATTGGCAGTTGTCCTTGAAACTATATTGAGGAATGCAGTTGTGGCTCTACATTAATAGAACTTTTGTATCACCTAACTACATAGATCCATGAAAGATCATGTATGTATACAGAGACCAGATTCACAACAATTTTATATTTTTCCTTCAAAAATTATTTTGACTCTGAAGATCCATATTAGTAATTTCTTTTCCCATAGCTTTCATTGTTTGGAACAGTTTCAGGTCACAACAAAGTTGAGTAATAGAGGAGGCCCAGGGATGCCTTCCACTCCCGCCCCTTTGTGCAGAGCCTCCGTTATTAGCATCAGGCCCTGGAGGGATGTGGATGTTCTGACCAGTGAGGCTGCAGGACCTCGTGGTTGCCTGCCTCTCACAACGCACAGAAGAGTTCAGGTTAGAGCTGTGTATTCTGTGGGCTACAGAAATGCATGATGATAGAGATCTAGGATTATAGCATTGCACAGAATTGGTTTTGGGGCTGATGTTCTGTAATTAGATAGCTGATTTGTAGGCAATTCTATGAATATACTATAAAGAAGCAGTTTATGACATGGGACATATCTTAATAAATGTATTACTTAAAACATGAGTGAAATTATGAATGAGAAGAGAAATGGCTTGATTGTTGTGGTGGAAAGGTGGGCGGGGGGCCTGGGAGACACACCAATACCAGGACAAGGAGGAAGTGATCTTTTGGGGTCAAAAACACAGGTTAACCATAAAGCACTTCAAGGTTTTATTTAAGGTCCCACAATCCCTACTGTTGCAGATGTTCATTAAAAATACAAATTTATCACTTCATCAGAGACTGTTAGGGGAAGCCAGGACTGAGCAAAATGATCCACATCTTCAGTATCACACCAGGTGACCACAAAAGAGATAATGCTGACATGCCCAGATGTGGCGTTCAGGACCCACTGCCCCAAACGATGCTTCCTTAGCCACCTCCCCAATTTCCACCAAAAGCATACATAGAGTCAAATACTAAGTTCCTCTACAAACATGTTTTCAGGGTGCAAAAACTGGGTGAGGAAAACCATGGGCAGCATTCATTTATCTGAGAGAAGTAAGGATAAGTAGGTAGGAGACTGGAGAGCTAGCTGCTTTCAAAGCGCAGCATTCAGGACCTGGGAATTGAGAGTATGTACCCTTTACCTGAATGCAGAAAACCAGCATTTGCTTATAAATTTATGTTTTACTCATAGGGAAACTAAAGCTCGGAACTCACACAACTCAAACTGCAGAATCAGATTTGGACATTCCTGGGCCATGCAATGAAATGTGCGGTAGGAAGCGTGCTCAGGTGCCCTCTAAATCTGATGCCTGATGAGTCTCAGTGTCCTGGTACTGCAGGAACACAGGAATCACTTCAGCTGCTCCAAGGCCTACCCAACAATGGCAGTGCACAAAGGCCAGAGGAGACCTGCCCTACTGAGTAGCGTTACCAAGTGCACAGGGTTTACCTCTTCCTGATGGAATTAGAGTATGAAAATCTGTTGGGTCAATGAGCCAAATCCTTTACTTCAAGTGAGGAAATCAAAACCATGGCAAGTCTGATGATGTGCAACCAGGACGGCAGAGCTGAACCTAGCACTTTATTTTCCTATTCCCTGTTTGTGCCTTTTGTCCTAATCCAAGATATTTCCATAAAATTCACAAAGTGGGACGGGCTCCCCTCCCCATTGTCAGTAGATGCTCCTCCATGAAAAACAGCCTGCACTCTGCACACCTTCAGGATTCCAGGAGCAGCCTGCGGGGTTAGTGCTGTGCTTCAGGTGCCAGCTGCATGCACACTGTGCGTCTATAGCACAGAAGTAAGCAGAGGTGACTGTAGCCCAGGCAGCAGGGAGCAGCATGGAGCTGCTCTTGGTGGTGGTTTCCAGAGTGGCTCTTAGTCTGCCACTGTGCTTCTCTCCCTCATTTGATTGAATTAAAATTATCAGGACAGGGCTTCCACCTGCCTCCTCTCCATACCACTGCAGGTTCAACGTAGCAGCTGTGTAATTGCAGTACTTGGCGGCATTGTCACCCTCCTGGATGCTCAGGGCCTGAGGATCCCCACCTCCTTGTTGGCTGCTCACCCACAGCCAGAGCTGGAGGCCTTCATTTTCTGATTACACTCCACATTAATGGGAAAATTTACTTCTTCATTACGCGGGCACTGATTTGGTGTCCCTTTTATCACCCTGAGGAACCCCACCCCTGTCACGGACTGGTAGAAGCCACAAGGTCATCAAGGTCACTTCCAGGAGTTTTCCCATTCTCTTCCTCCTTGAAACCATAGGACAATTGGGTCTGGGCCCTGAAACAGAACCTGGCAACTCAGTTAGAAGGTTGGGCTCTCATTACCGAGTGCGCATGCTTCCTGTGCCCCCAGAGTTAGTTTCTTCTCACTCAACCACTCAAAGGCAAGCTCAGTCCTTAGCTTGAAACAGACAGAAAGTGAGAAAGAGAGAGAGAGAGATCACCATCTGCTGGTGATATCAACCATTTGCAGAATACCTTTGAGAAGCACTAAGCTCCCTACAATGGCTGCAACCACTGAAAACATCTATGTGGGGTTCATCTATCATGTTGGACTAGAGGCAATGAGAAACAAGTCACTCTGAGCCACTCAGCCAGGTGCTTCTGCATCTTCAAGCAGTGGTAGGGCGACCAACCAAAAGAATAGGTCTTGAGAAAGATAGAGGACAGACAAAATCCAGAGATGCGGATAGCTGAGTGCCCAGGGAAACAAGAAAGGAGAAAGCCACTCACTAAACAGATCCTCATACCACTATGGAAGAGACCATCTGTAGGCCTCAAAGCAGAATCACAGCTAAAATGAGAAAACAAGGCCAACAAGATGCTTCCAAAAACACTTAACTTCCCTAAAGTTGATCCTAATGAAAAGTAAATGGATAAGATTAGAGAAAATAATCAAAGGAAAATTGATAATAAAAAATTAATGTGATAAAAAGACAAATAAGCACCTGGATCAGTTACTACAATATTCAATGAGTTTTAAAAAGACACAAATAAATAGCTGAGTGAATTAATGAAGACAATGAAAGACCACCTCAAGTAGGGTGATAGAGGTTATAAGATGAATCAAGCAGAAATCCTGGAAAAAAGAATAGCAATATAGAGCTCACTTCGGCAGCAGTTACTAAAATTGGACTGATACAGAGAAGATTAGCATGGCCCCTGCACAAGAATGACATGCAAATTCATGAATCATATCATAGTGATATATGTGCACCTATGTTTATAGCAGCACAGTTTGTGATAGCAAAATCTTGGAAACAACCAAGATGTCCATCACATGAGGAATGTTAGAAAAAGATGTGGTATTTCTATCTAATCGAATATTATTCAGCTATGAAGAGTGATAAACTTAAAGTATTTATATTTAAGTGGATGCCACTTGATCATGTACTCCTAAGTGAAATAAATGAGGCACACATGTATAAATATCGGATAATCTCCCTAGTATATGAAATCAAAAGAAGAAATGCAAATAGAAAGGTAAAACTATAACTAAAAAGAATTTAGTCAGATAGGGTAAACTGAACTGCATATGTTGAAGGATAATAATCAGTTTCTCTTCTGGGTGGTTAACAACCTAAGTTTGCACATCAAAAATTGGAGAAATGCAAGGGCTGCAAGGTCAGCCAACATTTTGGCGCTAGCCTGTCAAGGTCAGTGAAGACTCTGGACATAGGGGAACCTGTACTGTAATATCATGGAATTCAGTTGTGCCCCAAATTTTCTGATCAAGGAGATTATGGAGCCACAGAGGAAAGTGATTGATGATCCATAGTGTGCCTAAGGACAGTCACATGAAGAGAATACTTTCTCTCAGGCTTTCACAGAGAGCAAACTGGTCAAACAATGGCCGTGACTCATATACATGGCTAACACTGACAAAGGATCTGCAGAGTGAGGTACAGGGTTACAGGATAAATCCTGAGGGGACTTGACTGACCTCATCAGACACAAAAGTTATATTTTTTATTGTATAGGTCTTGCTTTCACTCAGTCTTAACCATCCAGCAGAAAAGTATAGAAATGAGGTATATACAATAAGGCCATAACAGTGGGCTGAGCTATGGATGGTTCTAGTCAACAATTTCTTTGGATAACCCACTATTATTGTGGACTGCTGGACTGCGTTGGAATGTTTCACTGAATTCAAGCACCTATAATAATTGAATGACAGTGCAACACCCATCTTTGACAGAACCAAACAAAAGGGGGGATGCAGGGGAAGAATCATTCTGGGTCTGTATAAACAGTACAGTTAGGATAGATATGCAGTGCTCTGGCATAGTTCTATGAGAAGAAATATATGCACTAATGGTGTTTGGGCAGGATGTCCTGGCTGTTTCTTGTGCTATGGATAACCACTGGGAAGATAACAGTGTAAAACGTATTAGTTACTGAAACTGTACTATGATTCAGCTTGGGAAAAAAAAAGACCTCAGGGCCCACTGGCCAACAACTCCACTGATCCAGTGCCCCAAAGCCCACTGAGCGAGTGAGAATTTCCCCGGCTCACTGGGAACCAAAGTTCGGTGAGAATGTGGTGAGTCTGAGAGAGAGCCTTTGGCTTCTCCCTGCATGCTCTGAACTATCCAGTACCTCAGTCCCCAAGACACCCTAGAAAGAGACCTGCCTGAGACACCCCAGACAGACCTACCTGGCAACTCCCTGTAGCCACTGTGCCCAAGCCCACCACAAGAGCGAGAACTTTTGGTGACTCTTCTGGCACTTGATCCACCCCCGTTCGGCCTGATGAGTGGGATGGAGAGCTTCTGCACCCCCCAGTGCTCCCCTAACCAGGGACCCAACAAAAGGGAATAACAGGAGCTGCAGCAAAAAAGAACTGAATGCAACAGCTAGATCCAGGCCAGACATAACTGGATAATCTCAAACATGATAGGCTGACACCTGAATCTCATTACATGTTAAGGCTATAGCTGCACCAAAGCTCTGTAACAAAGGTCAGAGGTCAGTAGTATTCAAAATGACAAAGACAAAGAGAAAAATGCAATCTCAGGTCTTGAGTCCACCAATAAATGCAGAGGACACTAGCTCAGCTGAAAAGAATGAATTAACAGACAGAAGCAAAGGAACAACTGCAGAAAGTACAGAGGATCACAAACCAAAATTAATGCCTGAAATAAAAAAGAAATATTTGAATACATAGCATCTGTAATAAAGAATCAAATCCAGAAACATCTGAGGGAAACCCAATGCTCACTCAGAACAAGTGCAGACAACCCTATTCCAGGTGAAACATATGAATTAACAGCATCGTAAACAAAAAAAAAAAATAATAATAATAATAATAATAATAACATCAGAAAGGTCATGAGCAGCCGGGCGTGGTGGCGCATGCTTGTAATCCCAGTACTCGGGAGGCTGAGGCAGGAGGATTGTTGTGAGTTCGAGACCAGCCTGAGCTACAAAGTGAGCTTAAAAGCCAGCCTGAACTGCATAGCAAGACCCTTTCTCAAAAAGACAAAAAAAAAAAAAAAAAAAAAAGAAAGATCATGAGGAATTCAAAGCAGAAATAATTTCTGAAATCAAAAAAGAATTCTTTGAACTCATGCCATCTGAAATGCAGAAACAAGTCCGGAAATATACAGAGGAAAACCAATTTGGAAGAAACTCTGTAGAAAAAGAATTACTAGTGACTTCTAAAGAAGACATTCATGAAAAAAATAGAGGAGATCAGAAATATGACAGTGTCCTGGAATGAGCAATACAGAAAAGAAATAGAATGCATGAAGCAGAGTCAAAGAGATATAGAAGAACTAAAAATATCAATCACGAGTCTAAAAACCATTTGAGTGAAAGTGAAGACAGAGTTTCAGATCTAGAGGACACTGGTGCAGCTAGTGAAAAGGTGAGAGAGGGTCTCTTAAAAAGAACAAGAATGCAGGAAAAAATGATCCATCGCATGCAAGATGACTCCAAGATGAACAATGTGAGTTTAATCGTCATCGATGAGAATGAAGGAGTCAATACAAATGATATAAAAAGAATATGGGCAAAAGTAATTGAAGAAAACTTCCCAAATATGAGGAAACAAACCAACATTCAGGAAACCGAAGCATATAGAGCACCAAATGACTTCACCCAAGTAAAAACACACTGAGACATATAATAGTCAAGAGCCCAGAAATCAACACAAAAATAATATACTGAAAGCTGCTAGAGAGAAGAAGCACATCACATTCGAAGGAAAACCCACCAGAATTACAGCCAACTTCTCTACACAAACCATGAAGGCAAGGAGATCATGGAATAGAGTTCTTCAAGTTCTGTATGAAAACAAATCCAGCCCAGACTATTATACCCTGCAGAACTCTCTTTCATGTTTGGTGGAGAACTGAAATACTTCCACGACAAAGAACAAATAAACAATTTCATGATAACAAAGCCATTCCTACACAGGCTACTGAAAGATGTTCTAGAGAGAGACCACAATGACCAGAACTCCAGGAATGAGAACAGAAGGAACCCGCTAAACAGGACAGACAAAAAAACACAGGATACAAAGGAGTAAACAACAGCAGGTAAATACCATGACAAACAGAAGTCAACACATTTCAGTTATAGCCATCAATGTAAACCGACTTAATTCACCAATTAAAAGAAATAGATTGGCACAGTGGATTAGGAAACAAAATCCAACAATATGCTGTATACAAGAGACACACTTAACTGAAAAGGACATTCATAGGCTCAAAGTAAAAGGAAGGAAAACAATACTGCATGCCCCAGCACCTCGGAAAAAAGCAGGAGTAGCAATTCTGTTCTCAGACACTCTCAACTTCAAACCAAGAATAATCAAATGACACAAAGAAGGCCACTATATATTGCTTAGGGGAAAAAATTCAATAGCAAGAGGTAACACTCATAAATATCTATGTACCAGACCCAGGAGCACCGAACTATGTAAGACAAATCTTAATGGTCAATGAAAAACCTAATATCTAAGATCACAATCTTAACAGGAGACCTTAACACCCCTTATCTCAAAAAGATAGGTCAACCAGACAAAAAATTAGCAAAGAAGTACCAGAACTGAGCCAAAGCTTGGAACAAATGGAGCTGGTGGACATATACAGAGTGTTCCACCTAACCACAGCCGAACACACGTTTTTTTCAGCTGCATGCAGGTCATTTTCCAAAATACATCACATACTAGTCCAAAAGTCATGTTTAACTATATGCAAGAAAATAAAAATTATCCCATGCATATTATCTGACCACAGTTCAATGAAACAGGCAATCAATGGGTCACATAAGAAATTAAGCAAGAAATTCAGCAATATCTACAATTCAATGAAAATTCAAGCACAAAATAAAGGAATCTATGGGATGCTAAGAAACCAGTTCTTAGAGGGATAATCATAGGTCTAAACTCACACATTAGGAAAACAGAATGGGAAAAAACACCTTAATATTGCACCTCTGACAACTAGAAAAAGAAGAGCAAATGAAACCCAGACCACAAATGGAAAGAAATCATAAAGATTACAGCAGAAATTAATTCAATTGAGATGAATAAAACAGTTCAAAGAATCCACAAATCAAACAGTTGGATCTTTGAAAGACTAAATAAAGTTAATAAGCCTCTAACCAACCTCATCAAAAAGAAGAAAGAAAAAATTCAAATACAAGCAATAAAAACTGAAAAAGGAGAAATCAGCACACAACCAGTGGAAATCCAGAAGATTGTCAATAGCTACTTTGAGAATCTTTATGCTCACAGAATAGAAGACACAGATGAAATGGACAGATTCCTGAAAAGGTACAAATTACCAAAACTGAACCAAGAAGATACAACAACTCTCAATCAGCCAACAACAGCCAATGAAATATCAAATGTAATAAAAAGCCTATAAACAAAGAAAAGCCCAGGTTCTGATGGAGTCACAGCTGAATACTACTGGAAAATTATAGAGGACATAATTCCTACACTCCTCAAACTCTTCAATGAAATTAAAAAGGAAGCAGTCCTCCCAAAATCATTTCTGGAGGCAAGTATTATACTGATTCCAAAACAAGGGAAAAACACAATTACAAAAGAGAACTACAGACAATCTCCCTCATGAACATAGATGCAAAAATACTCAGTAAAATCCTAGCAAATAGAATACAGCAAATCATCAAGAAGATCATACACCATGACCAGGTAGGATTCATCCCAGGGATGCAAGTATGGTTCAATATTTGAAAATCTATAAATGTAATACACTATATAATAGACTGCATTGCAAAACCCACATGATCATCTCAATTGATGCAGAGAAAGCTTTTGACAAAGTCCAACACTCATTCATTTTCATGGTCCTACAGAAATTGGAATAGATGGACTCTGCCTTAACTTGATAAAAGCCATCTATGAGAACTCAAAAGCGCATATAATCCTAAATGGGGAAAAACTGAAATCTTTTACTCTTAAATCAGGTCCAGGGAAAGGATGTCCTCTATCACCCCTCCCATTCAATATAGTCTTGGAATCATTAGCAACAGCCATTAGAAAGGAGGGAGAAATAAAGGGAATAAGAATAGGTAAAGAAGAAGTTAAATTATCATTATTCGCAGATGACATGATACTTTACTTGGAAGAACCCAATAATCCCACCAAGAAACTGCTAGAACTGATACAGAAATTCAGTATCATAGAAGGATACAAAATCATTACTCAAAAGTCAATAGCATTCCTCTACACAGAGAGGACACTGAAAGAGAAACAATACCTTTTACAATAGCACCGCAGAAAATGAAATACCTTGGGATTCACTTAACCAAGGAAGTCAAACATCTTTTCACGGAAAATTACAACACCCTAAGAAAAGAGATTATAGAAGATTTCAGAAAATGGAAAGATATTCCATACTCCTGGATGGGAAGAACCAACATTGTGAAGATGGCCATATTCCCAAAATTGCTGTACAGATTTAATGAAATCCCTATCAAACTGCCACCAACACACCTCCCAGACCTAGAGAAATCATTTCTAAAATTTATTTCGAACTGGAAAAGACCTAGAATAGCAAAAGCAATCTTGCCCAATAAAGACAAGGCAGGAGGTATCACAATTCTTGACTTGAAATTATGCTACAAAGGCACTGTGATAAAATCAACATGGTGTTGGCAAAGAAGTAGACCTGAAGATGAATGGAATAAATTAGAAGATGCAGAGTGATCTATGAACACACTCAGCCATCTGATCTTCGACAATGGGGCCAAACAAGCTTACTGGAAGAAAGGTAGCCTCTTTAATAAATGGTGCTGGAAAACATGGCTTTCTACATGCCGAAAACTAACATTTGACCCAGTTCTATCACTATGCACTAGGCTTAAGTCAAAATGGATTAAGATCTAAACATTAAAACAGAAACAATCTCCTGGAAGAGAAAGTAGAAGCAACCCTTGAAGACATAGGGGTAGGTAAAGAGTTCACGAACAAACATATATTTGCACGGGAAGCACTTGAAAGAATCAACAACTGGGATCAACACTTCTTGAGGAGTTTCTGCATGTCAATAGAAATTGTCAATAAAGTGAAAAGACAACCCACAAATTTTGAAAAAATCCTAACTAATAAGCAATCAGACAAAGGTCTGCTGTCTAGAATATATGAAGAACTGAGATATAACAAGGCCCTCACATTTAAAGACCCAATTCAGAAATGGGCATCTGAGATGAATACACACTTCTAAGAGGATGAAATTAAAGAAGCAAATAAATTTATGAAAAAAATGCTCCACATCTCTAGCCATCCATGAAATGCAAATAAAAACAACACTGAGATACCATCTCACTCCAGAAAGAATGGCTATCATAAGAAAATCAACCAACAACAAATGTTGGAGAGGTTGTGGAGAAAAGGGAACACTTCTCCACTGCTGGTGGGAATGTAGACTGCTACAACCATTGTGGAGATCAGTGTGGAGACTCCTCAAAAGAGTAGGACTAGAAATCCCATTCAAGCCGGCTATCCCCCTACTGGGAATTTTCCCAAAGGATCTGAAAACATTGTATCATAGTGATATATGTGCACCTATGTTTATAGCAGCACCATTTGTGATAGCAAAACCTTGGAAACAACCAAGATGTCCATCACATGAGGAATGGTTGAAAAAGATGTGGCATTTCTGTATAATGGAGTATTACTCAGCTATTAAGAATGATAAACTTGAAGCATTTATATTGAAGTGGATGCCACTTGAACATATACTCATAAGTGAAATAAACCAGAAACACATGTGCAAATATCATATAGTCTCCCTAGTATGAGAAGTCAAAAGAAGAAATACAAATATAAATGTACAACTGCAACTAAAAAGAATTAAATCAAACAGGGCAAAGTGAACAGCATATGCTGCAGAGTACTAATCAGCTTTTCTTCTGTATGGTTAAAAACTTAAGTTTACAGATCAAAATTGGAGAAATAGAAGAGCCACAAGGCCAGCCAACATTTGGCCCTAGCCTTTCAAGGTCAGCAAAGACTCAGGACATAGGTGAATCTGTACTGTAATATCATGAAACTCAATTTTGCCCCAAATTTTCTGAGCAAGGGGATTATGGAGCCATAGAGGAAAGAGACTGATAATCTGTAATGTGCCTGGGGAGAGTCACATGGAAATGAAACTCTCTCAGGCTCTCACAGAGAGCAAACTGGTCAAGCGTTGACCGTGACTCATCCACATGGATGACACAGACAAATGATCTACAGAGTAAGGTACAGGATTACAAGATAAACCCTGAGGGGACTTCACTGACCTCATCAAAAACAAAAGCTACATCTTTTGGTATATAGGTCTTGCTCATTGTCGGTCTTAACCATCCAGCAGAAAAATATAAAAATGAGGTATATAACGTGGGATTATAATAATAAGCTGAGCTGTAAATAGCTATAATCAACAAGTTCTTCAGATAACTCACTATTGTTTTGGAAAGCTGGACTGTGTTGGATTGTGTAGCCAAGTTCAGGCAGCTAAATTGGTTTAATGACAATGGAGTGCCCATCTTTGACAAGTCCAGACAAAAAAGGAGGATACAAAGGAAGAATCATGATGTGTGTGTGTATAAACAGTACAATTAGGATTAAATACGCCCTGCTTCTGCATAATTCTATGAGAAGCAAGATTTGTACTAATAGTGGTTGGACAAGATATTATGTCAGCTTCTAGTACTATGGACAGCCACTAGGAAAATAACAAGGTAGAAAGTATTAATTATTGAATCTCTGATATAATTCAGGTATAAAGAAAACAAGTAAACAGCTATACTCTCTTAATTCACTGATTCGAGACATTGGCTATAATAATGTCTGTAAGCATAATATTATCTATGCTCCTTGTACGATACCAAAACATTACACAAACAGTTTGCAATGTATTAATTTATCTAATCTATCATGTTAATTTGTCTTGAAACTGTCTCATTGCTATTTGTTCTTCAATAAAATAAATTTAAAAATAAATAAATAAATAAACCAACCCACCTTATAGTGGGCCAAGGACTGACAAGAGACCTCATTTGTCCACTGATAGGTCCTTAGGATAGGGAGAGGCTGTCAGTTTGGGGACCAGCAACTGATCTCCAAGTCTCAGTTTTTCTCACTTGAAAAATAAAGATGAATGAAAGGATAACAATCATGTAACTATGGTAATAAAATAAACTAGATTTGTGAGTCACAAAAAAAAGAAAATAGTAATATATCAGTGTCTTTTAAAAAACTCAGTTGAAAATCTCAACTGTAAACATGATGTATCAGAAGAAAGAATATCAAGACTTAAAGATAAGGTGGACCCTCCAAGGCATTCAATGCGTAATAATGAAAAAGGGAACAAGAAATAATCAAAAGGTTATCCAAGAGCTCACACACACCTCTAATGAATGAACTTCATAATCCTTGGCTTCAAGGAAAGTGAGAATGCAGACTAAATCAATAAGAGATCTTCTTAAATTATTGAAGAATGTTTCCCAAATCTGCAAATGAGTTGGAAGCCCAGGTAAAGGAGGCGTTTAAATTGCAAATAAGACTACAAAAACCCTTCTCCACAACTCACTGTAATCAAAATGACAAAAGCTCTCAGGAAAGAATAGTAGCAGCTGTGAAGAGATCAGTGCCAAGACTTTATAAGGACAGCACTATTAGATTAACAGAAAGTTTCCCAATAGAACCTGCAAAAGGCAGAAGGGTTAAATGAGGTTTTGCAAGGCCTAAAAGGAAGTAACTGCCAACCTGGATTGTTGCATCCGGGGAGTCAGGATGTCCTTCAGATTTAAAGTTTGAATAAAAGCTCTTCATGATAAAGGTCAATTAAAGACCACTAAGTTCATGACCACCCAGCCAGCACTGCAGAAACTCTTTAAGGGAATGCTAAGCAGGGATGAGGAGAAGACTGGGAATTAGTACATGCTACTTAAAGTTTACTAAAAATGGTTTTAACTATCCAATTTAAAGACATAGACTCATCAGTTGTGCAGCTAAGTGGCAGGGTGTTTGCCTCACATGCATGAGGCCTTGGTTTTGATTCTTGATGTCTAAAAGACACAGACTTGCAGGTTTAACTACAACGACAAAAAGAAACATTAATCTACATATGGCCTGAAACACACCTCGACCTCAGTGACACATAAAGACAGAAAGCCAAAGATGAAGATCCTCACAGCAGCTGCAGCCCCAAGCAGTAGGAGTTATACTCATACCAGCAAATAGTTTTCTTATTAATTTTGTATTATTTATTTTGGTACATTGTAAACATACATAATGATCACATTCGTTATACGGAATTTGTATGTGTACGTGACATATCTTGATTGTTATTTTTCCCTCAATCCCTTCCCCTCTCTCAACCCCTGTCTTCCCCTGCTTATTTACAAATCTTTGTGTCCATTTGTCCCTCTTTTCTCTTTTTCCCTTCCCTTCCTTCCTCTCCTCTCCAGTTCTCCATTCCTATTTGAACATTTTCTTTCTATTTCCCAATATCTATAATACCTTTTGGTCCTTCTTTAGTCTTGTGGTTTCTCACAGAAATGTGATATTTAAACATGTGTGTCTAAAGTATTTCATTTAGGAGTATGGTCTCAAGGTATAAGCATTTACCTAGAAATGTCTTACATTTATCCTCTTTATGGTAGAGTAGTACTCTATATAAAATCTTGTAGCAGTGATGTGTCACATCCATGTATGATGATATCCAGGAGGAGAATAGCTGGGTCAAATGGGACTGCTAATCCTAACTCCTGGAGTAATCTCCACACTGATTTCCGCAGTGGTGGGAGTAGCCTAGGCTCCTGCCAACAGGAGAAAATGGCTCCATTTTCCCCACATTCTTCCTTGCTAGCATTTGTTATTAGTTGATTTATTGAGACCTTACATTCTCTCTGGAGTGAGATGAAACCTCAAGGTTATTTTGAATTGCTCAGATGACCAATAGTGTTGAACATTTCTTCATATATTTATTTGCTATTTCTACATCTTCATCTGGGAAGAATGTATTAATCTGAGATGCCCATTTTTTAATTGGGACTTTAAGTTCTGAGGACTCCAATTTCTTCTTTATATATTCTATGTATTAGTCCCCTATCTGACAAAAGCTGATGAAATACTTTTTTCTACTCAGTGGATTGTTTCTTTACTGTGTTGATGATTTCTTTTCCTATGCAAAAGTTTTTAAATAAGATTGGATCCCATGGGTCAATTCTTCGTAATATTTCCCTTGTAGTCTAGGGTTTCTTCACTAACTTTATATGTATACTTATATTATCGAGAGATCTACCTGATCTATCTTCTAGCAGGGTTAGTGCTTTGCTGATTTTATATGTTTGATCCATTTTGATTCTAGCTTAGTGCCTGGTGAAAAACATGGGTCAATTATTGCCTTCAGTATGTATAATGCCAGTTTTTCCAGCACCATCTATTAATGGGGCCATATTGCTTCCAATGAATGTGTTCGTCTCATTTGTCAAAGACAAGGTGGCTGACTGTGTCTGGAGTGGCTTCTGTGTCTGCTAATCTGTTCCATTGATCCTCCGGTGATTTTTACCCCCCTCTGGGGAGGAGAGGATGCCAGATGTGTTGTTAATCACCATAGCTTTGTTGACCAGAATTGTTCTTGCTAGGTCTCTTCTGGTTCCAAATACATTTAGGATTATTTTCTCTAACCTTGTGAGATATCCTATTGCTATTTTGATTGAGAATGCATTAGATCTATGTAACAATTCTGAGTGTATGGCAATTTTCACTATGTTGATTCCTCCTACTGAAGAACAAGGGATATCATTTTATTTTCTAACATCCTCTTTGATCTCCTTTTCGAAGTGTCATATTTTTTAAATTGTCCAGATCTTTTTACTTCTATAGGACTGACTACTGGGTGTTTTTTTTTTTTTTTTTAATTATTATGAAAAGTTTCCCTGATTTCCTTTTCAGTGAATTTGTGTACAGACTAATAAACATGGTCATTAAATCTAAACATCCTTTGGGGGAGTTATGGGGTCTTTTTAAAATGTAAAACTGTTATTTAACTTGGAAAACATTTCAGTATTCTAAACATACAAAAAAAGAAAACCCACAATATTGCAAATCGTGTTTAAGTGCAGAAGCTTCTTGAACCTCCTCTGACTGTTTGACAATGAAGAGTTCTACAGTTTGAAACAAAGAGTTTAGCACTTAACTAAAAAAAAATAAAAAAAAAAAAAAAACAAACAGGAGGCCAGGAAGATCGCTTAGTGGAATAAGCACTGCCCTGGCAAATGCAAGGGCCTAAATTCAACACTTCTTATGCCAGCTGACCCTCTCAGTCCCCAGCAAAGGCAGGGCAGCAGGATACTAGGTCACTGTATACAGAAGCTAACTGGATGCCTGCCACAGCCATAGCAACAATAGATCTAAGGTCCCTTCTCAGAGGCATCTGCCCCCCTGACTCAGGGTCAAGCAGGAATCATGGCAGGTTTGCCAGATTGCTTTATTTTTTTTACAAACTCTAGATATGTACAGTTGGTAACTCAGGGTTTCTAGCCAATGACACCACCTTACAACTTCAAAAACAAATGCCAGAAACCTCTCCAGAGGCCTTTTCACTGCCACAGCAAAATGCACAGAGCAAGGAAAACACAAGGTGCCTTTTCAGTTTAAAAATGTTTAGGAATATATGCAACTTTGATACAAGTTCACAGTATTCCAGACCCCCATGGCCACACTGAACAACTACTGCCAACTTCAGCATTTGAGAGACTGCAAGATTGCAATCTGGGTGGCATTTACACTAAGAAATAGTCAGTCATGGCACTCCCCTACTCTAAGGGATTCACAAGGAGACAAGTTTTTTATTCATCCTCTCTTCTTCTTCATCTTTCTCTTCTACCTTTTTCTGGGCAACTTTAGCAGGACACTCACCATTGCCTTATACTTCTTCGGCTTTGCTTCCTTGGTGATGCTTCTCACTGTCACTTAAATTATTCTACATCTCACCCAGCTTCTTGGCCACATCGCCAATAGAGATACCAGGGTTGGTGGAATGGATCTTGAGGCAGATTTCCGAACAAAACAGGAAAAATCCTGACGGCGGTCTTTTGGGTGCATTGGGGTCCTTTTTCTTCTCACCTCCACTCATGGGTCCATAATCTTTCATCTCTCAGTCACAGAGAACTTTGTCTGCCTTGGCCATTTCATCAGACTTAGACTTCTCTTTCCCAGACATCATCTTCCACCTCTCTGAGCACTTCTTGAAAAATTCTGCTAAGTTGACAGGGACTTCTAGGTTCTTCTTCTTGGGCTCTTCTCTGCAGGTCTGTACAAAGAAAGCTTACACAGACATCTTGCCCTTTGGTTTCTTGAGATCCTCATTAGCCATCCTGAATATTGTTCATGAGTCTGTTGAGGATCTTTTGTGTAGAGTATCATATCTTCTGCAAATAATGATTATTTAGCTTCTGCCATTCCTGTTCCTATTTCTTTTATTTCTCTCTCTTGTCTAATTGTTCGGGCTGAAGTTTTCAGAGCCACATTGAATAGAACTTGTGTCAGTTGGAATGGGGACATAGCTCAAGGGGTTCAGTGCCTGTCTGCAAGCACAAGGTATTGAGTTTGATTCCCCGTAAATAAAAACAAAATTAAATAAATATAGTAGTGACAGTAAACTTTGTATTGGCCTGATTTAGAGTGAAAACTTTCAATTTTGACCACTTATTATGATGTTGGCTGTTGGATTTTCATAGACCTCTTTTATTAGATTCAGATAAAGAACATCTGCTCCAATTTTCAGACAGGATTTTTATTATGAATGATGGACTTTGTCAAATGCTTTTCTGCATCAATTGTCATGATCATGTGATTTTTTTATCTATAGTTGTGTTGTATGGTATATTACATTTATTGATTTGCATATGTTGAACCATCCCTGCATCCCTGGGGTGAATCCTACTTGGTCATGGTACACAGTCTTAGAGATTTGCTGCATTCTGTTTACCAGTACTACTGAAGAATTTCTCCATCTATATTCATTAGGGAGATTGTCTTGTAATTCTCTCTTAGTTTCCAGGAATGACTTTGGGAATATTGTTTCCATTTCTATTTCATTAAAGAATTTGAGGAGTAATGACTTTAGATATTCTCTAAATTTCTTGTAGAATTCAGAAGTGATTCCAGGGGCTAGAGCTCAGGAGCAGAGGATTTGACTGCAGAAGTGATTCCATCAGCACTGCGCTTTTCTTTCTTCATAAGTTTTTAATTACAGCTTTGATTTTGTTGACCAATATTAGGTTATTTAGAATTTTTAAATCTTCTTCATTTAGCTTTAGTGTTTTATATGCATCTAGGAATCAGTCCATTCCTCCTGTTTTTTATCTTGCTAGAATAAACATTTTCATCATAGGTGTTGATGATCTTATGGATTTCCACAGGATCTCTTGTTATTGTACTCTTTTCTTTCCTAATCATAAGGATTTGAGTTGTTTCCTTCCTTTATGGGTAAGGTTGGCTAAGGGTTTGTCAGTTTTATTTAATTTTCAAATCAACCTTGTCTCAGTTACTCTTCTCTCATTGCTGGGACAAATACCCTACATCCAAAATGAAAGAAGGAAAAGTTTCCCTGTTGTACTTCTCTGAATCCCCTTGTTCTCGGCATGTTCATTTATCACTCCAGCCCTAGTGGGCCTATTCCTTGCCTGAGTGAGCCTCCATTCCCAAGTTTTACACCTAGTGCACCAGCGCCAATGCACACCTGTGTGGACTACCGCTGGCTCCAGTCAATTTACTTCCCTCCCTTATGATTTCTGCACCGACACTGATCTCATACCTGGCACCCTGATTGTGTGCCAAATGTAGGGACCTGCTGGTCTCAGTTGGATCTGTTCTACCCAAGGAGACAGGACAGCAGGAATGAGAAAGATAGACAAGAAGACAAAAGCCGGGCTAGGTGGTTACAAATCTGTCTGATGACAAGATTCATGGCCCAACACCAATGAAACCTACATTTATTTATGCTTTTGCAAAGTTAGTAACATGTGACACAAGGCTGTCAAGTGACTAGTAGCCAACATTAGCTGGTCAGGATGCTCCTCTCAGGACTGTTTGCTTTAGGCAGAGGCCTAGGCCCACCTACACACCTTTGACTGATTTTCCAGGTTCTGTGGTTCCCAACACCCTTGGCATAGGTCCATTGACTCCAGTAAGAATTATTTTGGGCCCCATGTGAGCAGTCCAGAGGAAGCTGAGGTCCACACCTCCACTATTGGCTGTTGCTCACCAAAGGTCAAAGATCCTTGTGGCAGGGGAGGGGAAAGTACACCCCATTGTTTGATGGGGTTGAGGAAGTCCCCATTGGAAGTTTCCCTGAATGGGCCAGCCTTCCACATCAGTTTTAGATCTACATTCACTTACCCAGTGGTTCCCTCATCTCCATCTAGTACACACAGTAGAAAGTTTTATTAAGGAGACAGATAAAGGCTGTGCTGTGTTTGGTAAAGCAGAACAATTTTGGATTAAATGCCCTTTGCCCCACAATGGAAACAAATGACATTACTTCCCCCACTTTTTTGACTGTGGATGAATAACCTGAGTAATAGCTGCTGCCAAGGCAGCTTCCTGTACACATGAGGGGCTGATATCTGCACAAATCTGAATCATCTCAGGCAGTGTAGACCACTGTTTATGGGCTCTTAAACCTCTTTATACCATTTGATAGCATATATGAAGGCGATTGTTGAACTATTAATTTGCTAGCTTCCTTGTCATTGATAATCTGCTTGCTGTAGGCAGCTGAAATACATAGAAATATTGTAGACAGTCAGACAGAGCCAGGCCCTTGAAGAGACAAAAAAGAAGACAAAGTGACTTTGCAACTTTGAAAGAGACAGACACTCCCTGCTGTGGGCAAGACCTCAAGACAAAAGAGTAAACAAATGTAGCCACCTACTTCCATAGAAATGGGCATCTGGGGTTAATATTCTAAATAGATATCAATCTTTTTTTGTTTGTTTGTTTTTTTTTTTTTTTTTTTTTGTTTTGGCAGAACCAGGTATCAAGCCCATACCCTTGTGCTTGCCAGGGAAGCGCTTATTCTACTGAGCCATTTCCCTGACCCAGGGTGTTGTCTAATACATGACAAGTTAAGGAATGTTTCACACTTACAAGGGAGTTCCCTCCAGGCCCTAATTGTAGCTGCCTTAGTTTGCTCATATAGTTACAACAAAAAAGTCAGTTGATTATGATAGCAAAGGCACCCTTTCCAATCAGCAAATCTTTTGTAATGACCAAGTTGTGAACCTCACATTTCGAGCTGCCTGTTCCCTGCAATGTTCAAATTTCTTTTCCACAATAATCTCCTGGATTCAAACATGCTTTAGCTATTCCTTTCCAATCATTTAGGGTCACAGTTTGTTGTTCTAGCATTTCTACTAAACTCATGGTAAAGGGAGCAGTAGGGCCATAAGTAGCAACAGCTTGTGTTAATTGTTTTAAAAGGTGTGGATTCATGAAGATTGTCCTGGAATATTAGGTACTTTAACTGTACACTAAGTTTTTTATGGTGGTTTTAGAAAGTGACACAAGAATTGAGAAAACAACAAACATTTTTATATACATCTGTATACATCTACAAACATCTATGGTCCTTGAAACTCTGTTTTTCGCATTTTTAACTCAATTGAATGTTTCCTGCTTAGGCAACTCTCAATCCTCTTTCTCTTTGTGCTCCTTTATCTCTCTGGCCCTAGTGAGCACATTCCTGGCCCTAATGAGTCTCCATCCCCAAGTTTTACACCTAGTACACCAGCACCAATGCAAGCCTGTGCTGGGTAATGCGCGTTCTAATCAATCCATTTCCATCCCTATGTGGGCTCTTTGGAAGTGTTCCCTTCGCCCATGCTTACCTTGTGCTGAGCATCCTGATTGGTAGACTAATGTAGACATTGGTCTCAGTCAGATTAGTTCTACCCAATGAGAAATGGCAGCAGCAATGAGAAAAAGATAAGACGGCAAAAGCTGGGCTAGGTGGTGATTGATCTGCCTGGTAGGAGAGACGAACCCACCGTACAACAAAACCAACTTTTTAAAGTTGTTGTTTAGTACAGAGTCTACAGGGTCTCACTAAACATGTGAGAGTCATAGTGATCCTCCTGATTTCAGCTTCCCAAGCACTGGGGTTACAGGCACAGACTCAGTGGCCATCTCAGTAAGAGCCCTGGGTGGAGCTAGCATGGCATGCTGGGAATCAAACCCTGGTCCCTGTGTCTGCCAAGTAGGTCTTTAGTCTGACTAGCTACCTTTATACCTTTACAAAGGTATAAACTTTTCTTTATACCTTTACAAAGTTA
Organism: Ctenomys sociabilis; assembly: GCA_004027165.1. Taxonomy (NCBI): domain Eukaryota; kingdom Metazoa; phylum Chordata; class Mammalia; order Rodentia; family Ctenomyidae; genus Ctenomys; species Ctenomys sociabilis. Next base: position 51,362 of record PVKA01007723.1, read on the forward strand.
GTAACACATGACACAAGATTGTATAGCAACTAATAGCTCACCTTAACCAGATAGAATGTTCATCTCAGGACTGAAGTAGCTTGTTTACTTAAGACACAGAGGCTTAGTCCAGCCTACACACATTTTATCAATCACCTAGCTTCCACCAACTCCCAACAATAGAATCTCCAGGTTCCAACTCTTCTCACCATTTGCCAAAAGACTCTCAATCCCATGTGGCCAATGACAGCTGACCCATACAGGTGTCCAGCCATGAGAACAACCTCCCTTGGTGTCTGCAGCTCCTCTAGACAGCTTCTCAGAATCTCTCTCCTGAGATATTGACTCATCCTGTGCTGCCAAGTACTACAGAGGAGGAGGCTCCCTGTGGCTCCCACATTCCATGCTACACCCCAGGGCAGAGGAGGCACACTGCAGGCCAGGAACTCTGAGCCTTGCACAGCCTGTGCTCAAGCACACCAGCAGAGGCCTTCTCTGGGCTTTGATCACTACAATAATTTAAGGTTTTTACTTCTACAAGCCTCATTCTATGACTTTAGTCTTTTCTTCCACGTACTCAGTGTGACCTTATCTTACCTGGGGGATAGGACAGCTAAAGGTGGAAATAGTGGAAGATCCATAAAATCATTCCTGACACAAACCTTTTGAAAGTAAAATTTTTTCATGTGTTCTTTCTTCTTTTTGCATTTTTATTTTGCTAGTAAATTCTGAGCATAGCTTATCAAACATCTTGAAAAACTGAATAGAATAAAGCAAAGTTTTTTAAAAAAGCTATGTGGGAATATCTACTAACATTTTCCAGGCTGGGGAAATAGCTCAGTAGAATGAGTGCCTTCCTGGCAAGTGCAGGGTCCTGCGTTCAATACTGGGTACTGCAAAAAAAAAAAAAATTCCTTCATGCGTAAAAAATTTAAAAAACAAATTCCCTTGAGTACAGTTCTGATATACAACTACAGTAGACACTAGGATATATGCATTAAATACATACACTTTTTGATATATCAATCATATATCAATTTTTAAACAGGAAAGCAAAAGAGTGACCAGGGATTTAGCTCAGTGGCACACTGCCTGCCTGGCAAGCATGAGGTCCTGAGTTCAATTTCCTATACTAATAAAAAAGAAAGGAAGAAAGAAAGAATTTATACTCATTGACTGTTTATAGCATTGTTCATGTTTTTTCTATGTCATTTCTTGTCAGTCTCATAAAGATGTGTGTATTTAATACATTCACACATCAAATATATGTCAATAAAATTATTAACTTGATTTTTTTTCTCTTTTGGTGGAACCAGGAATCAAACTCAAGCCCTTGTGCTTGCCAGGAAAGTGCTTAAAATTGAGTGCTAACAGAAAACTAGAATTATTACTACCTGACTCAAGTCCTTAAAATTATTGCTTAAAATTGAGTGCTTATAGGAAACTAGAAATATTACTACCTGACTCATATTGTCTTTACTTACTCTTTCATGGTCATTTATTTTCAAATTATGAGAACACTTTCCAGCACCACCAAACCATCTCTACAACTGTTCTCAGCTCCCTCAGAACCTGGAGCAGAAGCAGAAGCTGCCTGCCCTGGGCTCTCTGCTCCCTCAAGCCTATCATGCCCCTGTGGTTTGGGTGCAGGCTGCAGGTGCCTGGGAAGCACTGTGTGCTCACTGCACAGAGATAGGTAGCTGAGTCGCTGTGTTGGGAGCCTCTGATGTGCAGAGAAAAATGTTGGCTGGCTGTGTTGAGCTGCGCTGTGAATCTTCCTTCTTTTTTGTCACCACTGGAGTACATGGACAGCAGCAGCTCAGGGCCTCTCCCAGGATACTGCCAGTACCAAATAAAGGTCTGAGAACCACTAGTTCTGTAAGTGCAGTTGAGAGAGGCGCTGGCTCGCTCTGGAACCCTGAGGGTCTCCGGACTTTGCTCCACCTCCTTCTGCTGGCTGCTCACCCCTGGGGGAAAAGACAGCGGTCAGAAGAGAAAAGATAGGGCTTGGGGTGATCACTCTCTAGCATCAAAACTACTTCTTCATGCATCTTTCACCCTCCTTCACACAAAGGGAAAATCATTCATGTTTCTTCTCTCAAGCCTGGAATAGACAGCTTCACAGCACAGAAAGGCCTGGGCTCACCGTTCAGCTGAAGACACAGAATCACCAGTAACACACCCAAGGATTCCATCACTTTTTTCAAGGTTTCAATGAGGATTTCAAATTTTAAATCCTAAAAGACTCTCATCTTCCAGTTACAAAAGAGTTGCTTTTTATATGCCAACAAGCCTGCCCCTCCCTCCCTCCCCACCCACACACACAGAGAAAATGGTCCTCACAGTCCCTGAGAAGACACTGCCATCTTGTGGGCCTACCATCATGAGCAATGAAATTACAAAATACAGACATTTGTTATGTAAACTATTAAAAGTAGAAAATCTGATACTTCAGTGAAATTACACATTTAAGAAACCTTTTCATTGCATGTCATGTGTGTGGGACGTATATGTGTGGATGTATTTTATATCCAATGCAACTCTTCTGAGTGAGAACACTTACCTCAGAGTCATGTTTCTGCACTGAACAATCACTCACATCTCTGTCATCTCTACTGTGGGAATGCAGCTGTAGCTCAAGGACAATTTCATGTTGCATAGTTCTTCTGCCTGTCAGCTTATATGCTCCATCCCACTCCTTCATCTCTGATTTTTAAACCAACTTCTTTCTTTCTTTCTTTCTTTCTTTCTTTCTTTCTTTCTTTCTTTCTTTCTTTCTTTCTTTCTTTCTTTCTTTCTTTCTTTTTTTCTCTCTTTCTTCCTTCCTTCCTTCCTTCCTTCCTTTCTTTCTGGCAAAACCTGGAATTGAACTCAGCCCTTGTGAACCATCTTCCTGGCCCCATAAGAGGATATTTTAGATCTGAGCCATAATATGTTACATTTTCACACCCTGATCCTCTGAAAAGTGGGGGCTTGCTCATTCCTGGAATGCCCTTAAAGTTGTTTCCCAAAAGACTTACATCAGGGGCTGGGGAGATAGCTGAATAGAATAAGTGCTTGCCTGGCAAGTACAAGGTCCTGAGTTTAATCACCAGTACCGCAATAAAATAAAATAAATGAAAAGATTCACATCAATGTCATCATTTGAAATGTATTTAATGCATCTCTAAAATCACAAAAGGTTTTTTTTTCCTTTTTGGTAGCAGGGATCAAACTCAGGACTTTGAATTTGTCAGGCAGATGCTTAGGCTGCTGAGCTGTATCTGAAACCCTCTAAAATCACCAAAGCTTTCATAGTGTCAACAGTGTTGAAAAGTCCAAGTCTGAGATTCAAAGTGAACTATTAGCTGTGAGCATCACTAAAAACAAAAACAAATGTTAAACATTTCCACGTGCAACAGCACAGGATACACATACCCATTCCAAAAGAGTGAAATGGGATGATAGAAAGGAGTCAGATGAATGTAGCACTGAAGCCCAAAGGGAAAACATTATATCCTGTGGTTCCATGCACAGTACTTGGGCAAGTTGCTGTGAGATGCGAGTATCTAAAGGCTGGGCTGGCCCTGCTCCTGTGGCTTTGCTGGTTACCGCCCTCATGACCTCTTTTTGAGGTGGCTCCACTCCTTACCTGCAGCTTTCCTCAGAAGATGATCCATGTTCCACATATCTCCAACTTCCTTCCCATTTTTCGCCTTATGCTTACAACTAACTGCACAGGCTGCCCTCTCATAAGGTTGTGGTGAGGACAATGACCCTGACACATATTTTTGCATGAGCCCTTGTTTCCTTCTGAAATTGAAGCAAAAGCATTCATGACCTCATGATTCTTGCAGTTAGCATACTTAAAAACCAGCATCATGTGGATGATACCAAAATCTGCTACTATGCCAAGCAGTAACCAGGCCTCTTTGGACCATGGCTGCAGTAGCCTCCAAATGCCCAGATGACTGAGCATAATGCAATGGGTCTTGAGAAGCCATTTTCCTGGATGGTGCTTCCTGTGGATGGCACCCTGGGGCTCCCTTCTCAAAGCAAATTCTATGCTTTTACACCCTGAGCCACTGAACGGTTTGCCCTTGCTGATTCCTGAACTGCCCTCAAGAGATCTTTCCTACTGCTCTAACTCAAAGTTCCTGGTTGCTATCAACTTTGCAAGGTCATCCTTTCTGGCCAAGCTTCACATCATTCAGCTGTTTTGTTTTTCTCTGATTTTGAGCTGGATGCTGCTATGAGTACCATGTACCACATAAATGCTGGGCTGCCTTTACTTTTCTTCTGCCAGATGAACCAACCTGCTGGTCTCATTTCAGACTCCTACAAAGTCTCAAAACATGAAAAAACTTTCATACATTTCCTCTAGCCCAGCTGCTAATGGAGAACTCGCTTCCCTCCAAAGCCTCCCAAGACTATTTCTTCCTGTCTGCACTTCTGTTAACACTTTGGTCTCTGTTTGAACCAGAGTATCCCATCAAGCTTTGTGTATAGCCTTCTAGGGCTTCTGTATGCAGCTTTGCCAAACCTTCCCAAATTTTTGCTACACACCAGTTCTAACTGCATGATCAGAAACTCTCAGTGGTGACCCTATTCCTGACACCAAAGTCTGTCCTACTTGCTTTCTCATTGCTTAGACACAGAATCTAACACCCGCATCTTAGAAGAGGAGAGGTTACCTAGGCTCACAGCTTCAGTGCACTCAGCCTATGCATGAGCAGCCAGATCAGTGCAATGGAGGAGCCTTGGTAGAAGAAAGTTGTTCACATTGTGGTGCGCAGGAGACAGAGAGAAGGGAGGAATGAAGAAGAGGGGTATGCCCTTCTGGTCACACCCCAGTGGCCTAGTGCTTCTAAGTGGACCCCACTCAGTACCATTCAACTCTGAGCTCTCTAGTAAGCTAGCTCACCAATAAGTACAGCACCCCAACAACCCAGTCACTCTCCAATAGTGCCATCCTTGGTCACATGAAATAATCTTAGAGTTCTGGCAAAGTTGCTTTAATTAAACATCGGTTGAGAGAAATTTGATGGTCTCAGCCTCTATAAGATCCATCAGAGTGGAAGCTCAAGAGTTATGGGTATGTCAATAGTTCCTAGAAATTAACACAGTGTGAGAATATAAGTCCCTATTGGTGGAAAAGAGTCCAGCAGGATTGTCTCAGATCCCTACATGTCTCACTGAGTGTGCTGGTAATGCCAGGGCTGTGGCCTCACTGTCCGCAGCATTCCCCAGATCTGGGCTTGCAGCAAGGAACACTGATGTCTCTGAGACAAAGAGAGCCTATTTACAAATGGCTACTAACACAAAGAATTCCCCAAGCCCAAAGTTCCTCTTCTGTGACATATACCATGCAGACAGAGCGTCCATATGCACCCATGGTGTCCCCTTATGGGAAATCGTGGAAGAAAGAAATCTGAAGCAAATGTACCAGCACTGCATTGCTTGCTGTACTGTTAGTAATGATGTCCTGTTTCTCTGGCCAGGGCATTTATATCATTACTGACTGCCTGCATGAAACAACAAAAGGAAAAGAATGAAAGGGGGCAAAATACGAGACCTGAAATCTCTCTACTACGGTACAGTTTTGGATTATTTTGATACAGCCAAATTTTCCAAAACTTGAAAAAGACTTTGGTAGAACATAATACATAGTATTTATAGGAATTAAATGCAACTTTTGTTTTGTATTTCACAAGTACTTTAAATGGTTACTTTTTATTTATTTAAGTTTATTGGTAGAATTTATGTATATACAATGACCACACTCACCATAGGGAATTTGTACCTGTACATGATATACCTTGATTTGTTTTTTTCCCTCCCCTCCCTTAAATCTCTCTTCCCCTCCTTATTTACAAAGCTTTGTTTGTATTTTGTTCTTCTTTCCTTATTAAACATAACTTATGATAAAGTTCATGCACAATCTTATATACTTTAATTAAATAAATACTCCTGTAAAATTAGTATGCCACACTCAGAGTATTAATAATCTTATTCAGAGTAAAAGTTACCACATAACTGAGGATAGTTATTAATCAGGCCATGGATGATAACAATGATCTTTAACTATATTTTTATCTATAATGTATCTATCAAAACTGACTATTGGAATTAGTATCCTGAGTGACATTTTATCTTTCAGTAATTTAAAATAAAATGTTCACAAGTCCTCACAAATATTTTGAGTTTTAAGTTATTTTTATCATTTTTAGTTGTTACAACCCATAAAGCCAGTAAAATACTGGGAGGGGGTGACATGAGATTAAGAAAAAGAAGACACATGCTAAAAGGAATGCTCAGAGGCTTGAGAGAGAGCTCAGTAGAATAAGCAATTGTCTGGCAAGCACAAGGGCCTGGGTTAGGGTTCTGCCAAAAAAATAAAATAAAATAAAAGGAAAGCTCAGACTAGAACCTGACTTCTCTGACAGAGAGGGAGTTGAAAGCCTAGCATTGTCTTAATTTTTATTTATGTGCAGTAAAATTAGGGTTCTGTATCTTTCATGGAAACATTAATTGTCAGAGGAACAAAACAAATAAGTTTGACTGCTGCTTTCCATTTCTGTAAACCAGGATTTTAATAAGTTACACCAGGCCTGAAAATCCTAAGTCTTTTAACAATTGGTTGAAGGGTCCTGGGTCTGAGTCAGTCTTATTATTATTATTGATACAGGGTTTTAAGTCCTACAGTGTGATTGATAAAGGGTATGTCAAGTAGAATAGAGATCAGCTTTCTATCCCTAACACTAATCCTAACACCAGCCCCAACCCTAATCCTAACCCTAACCCTAAAACCTATCCTATAACTCTAACGCTATTTCTAACCCTAACCCTTAGGATATGTATGTATGTAAGAAAAAAATACAGCTAGCATATCAAACAAATGTTTTCATAAATAATATCAATTAAAGGCCTGGGAGATAGCTCTATGAGATAAGTGGCCTGCCTGTCCTAAGCTTGATCCCTGGTACCGCGTGCTGGACCAGCCTGGAACATGGTATGGTGGCCCATGCCTAAACTCCCAGTGATGGGGTAGCTGAGACAGGAGGATCAGTCACACCTGAGTAGTGAGACCCTGTATCAAATAATGATAATAATAATTATGACGATGAAAATAATATCAATTAAAACAGAGATAATTTATAAAGTTATTTTAAAGCTTTTTAAAAATAATATCCATTTTAATATCAAATTAAATAAATGATGATGACATGCAGATAGAAAAATACTATGATGGTAATGAACAAATACGTAAGGTGCCACTGGGGACAGTAGAGCCTGAGCCAGAAAAGGTCTATCCCCTTGGAGAGGGGCGCATCGTGGGGAGACTGCAAGTGAATATGCCAAGGAAGGACCAGCACAGGCTGCACTAAGGGAAGAAAATATACATATATGTAGATATATAGATACAGATATCTTTACCCTTTACTGCCTGTGCAGAGGTGTACATTACTACAGGTAATGAAGTACAGGAAGTACTAACAATTCTGTCAATCATGGTATCACAGGTAAGTGACAACTACAGCATTGTGTGCCTTGGCCTTTCAATCAGCATCTAAATTTTGTCAATCACTAAAGCAAACAAAGAAAGTGTGTGTGTTGGAATATAAACTTCACTGGGTACACTTGTCTAAAAAACTGAACCAAGGGGCTGGGGAGATAGTTCAGTAGAATAAATGCTTGCCTGGCAAGTACAAGATCCTGAGTTCAATCCCCAGCACCAAAAAGAAAACAAAAAACACCAGCACTGAACTCTGGCTTCTGTGTTTGCCTGTTTTGTTTACTGTTTCTGTCTACAAGGACAGCTGCTGCTCAGTAGGTGTAATTGTGCAGTGAGCAAATTCACTGCAGATCTGCCCTTCACAACCTGATTATCTTGCTATTTTCCCATAGAGTTTTCCAGGTCTTTGTTGTGCCAGGATGATATTCTGAGAAGACTTTTCAAACTTCTGCTCCATGTGCTTGGGATTTTAACTATTGGTAAAATTTTATCTTAGTTCTTAATTTATCTGTTTTTTGGGACAGTTTTATTTTGGTAGTATCGACATTTTACATTGCTTATCATTGGAACCAAAGCTTCTGATACCAAGCATTATATATATGAAGACTATTGTCCTTATGAGTACGTACTCCTTTTATCTTCACCTATTTACTAAATTCATTAGCAAACAGGAGGATAAATCTTTGCTAACTTCTCAATTTCTTAATATTACAGAAATTCTTATAGTAGCTGTTCTTATCAGCTATTGCTTACTAAACTCTTACTCTGGGCCAGAATTTAGCCCCTATTAATTCATTTGGTCCTTATTACAAGTCAGAGAAGTTAGTATCTTGGCCAACGTCACAGACCTGGAGGTATTCAAGACCATATTCAAACACTCAGTCCAGCTTCTAAGTATGTACTCTGGTCATTCATTTTATTCTTCTCATTTTTTTTGCATAATTACATAATAAGCAATGATGTCCTGTTACGGTTTGTGTCTAGCTGTTCAACTGAAGCAGTCATGGGATGGGGATTATTGGTACAAACTGATGGGATTATGGTTGTGAGTCTTCCAGCCTGTGAGGGGGGAAAGGCTGAATGCAACTTAGGGGAACAGACTTGCTCTCTGCATCCATTGCGCCTGCTACTCCTCCTTTTGCTCTTGCTGTTTTGCCGCCTTCCGCCACCATGAACTGCTGCTTTCTGCCGTGTGGCAGTCTTCCTTGGAGCTGGCTGAGTATGGACTGAACCTTCCAGTAACTGTGAGGTAAACAAACCTTTCCTTCCTTTATTTTGAGCGTCGAGTATTTTTCCCAGCAAGAAGAGAAGCGTAACTGAGACATGCCCTTATATGAATTGGAATTTTCCACATTTTTGTGAGCTTGTGAAAAGAACAACCATTTCTCATGGAATCGCTGAACAGACTCAGCAGCACAGCACTGATTGTTTTCAAAGACTTCAGGGAATGATCACCCTGAGAGGAAGTGTACACTTTTCCTGTCTGCTCTGAGAAGAGAGAGAATAGAGCTTGGTGGGAAGAGCACCATGAAGACAATGACAACTCTAGTCCCTTTTGATTACTTGAGAGCTGTGACTTCTTTTGAGAACTGAGGCAAATTCATTCAAATGGTAAAGACAAATGGTAAGACAGATACTTTTTGCAAGACAGATACTTTTATATCACAAGTCTTCCTCCATCCCTAATTACCAGGAAAAAATGAAATTTTAATATTCAAGGAATGTTCTAATTACTGAGTTTGGAATAGAAAATTTGTGTACAAGTGGAAAACATGTTTCATAAAAGATTTTATTTTCTCTATTTCTTTATGAATACACATTAGCTATATATAATGATCACACAAAACTGAAAGAAAACTTATTCAGAGAACAATTTTTAGCCTATGTATAAGAAAAACTGAAATTTGGCCAGTGACATTTATTCTTATTTTTGTATGTTGGTTGGCAAATATTTATTGAACCTTTCAGAGAATGCAACAAGGCTTCCAAAGCCTTCCCAGGTCTCTCAGGTAATGGCAATACAGGGAAGTGCAGCTCCCAGAGTCCTCTGCCCCACCAGTGACACAGACACATGTCTTGGTCCCTACCGCGCGGACTCAGCTTTGCTGAATAAGCAGGAATGAATTATGTGGCATCCACCATCAGGTTCAGGGCTGTATTGACGCAGGAATGGAGGGACTGGAGGAGAGCACTTAACATGGCTGTCCTGTGCTCAGAACCTGGAAGACGTGGAGAACCGGGCTGTGCCTGCAGGAAGCTAACAAGCTCCTTAACTTGCAAGTGAGCTGCCTTGCTGTGGGGCAGCCGCCATGGGAGACACCAGGGAGACCTCACTCACATTTATCTTAAATTCTCAGAAAATGTGCTCCCTTGAATTTTTCTTGAAATTGATCTTCATGGAAATTTACACTTTTGAATGAATTCATAATTTGTATGGGCTTTGTCTACAAGGAAATCTGAAGTTTAATTTCTTCACTCCAAAATGTCCAAAGTTTACAATGGATGTGAAATGTTCAAAAGGAAAAAAAGAAACTAGGATGGGAGAAAGCAGAAACAAGGACGGGAAGAGAAGGAAAATATACATGTACACAAGCTCATTAGGATCGCTGTAGCCCTACTTTCTCTTAGTTCAATGAAAAGAAAGGTTCATGCTAACACTGCCTGGCCAGTTTCTCACGCTTCACCTTGTGCTCTGTGCAGTGGCTTTGAGGATACAATGCACAATGCATTAGCCATCCTTACCCTCTACTGTCTTGTTTTGAAATTTTGTTCCACCGTTTTCATTGTTTGTTTCCATTTAAAACAAAAATAAATAAGCTTAGGAGGAGTCAAAACAGAAGCTCTGACTGCTGGACACAGATTTACTTTCAGAAGTCAAAGTGCACTTTTGAAGTATACACAATCTTTAAACTGGTCACAGTGACAAGGCCGGGTCTTGCTTTCCTTTGTTTGTGAATTAGCAGTCCAGAGCCTGGTGTAGGAGTGCACAGATACAGTCTATAAGACAAAGATATGAGTTTTATTAAAGGATATTCTAGAGTACGCATTTATCATTAAGTGAATTGTATGTTTGTTTCTCCGAGTTAATAGCAGATCAGTTCATTCCTTCACATTCCTCTTTCTTAGAATAGCCTTAATTTTGACAAAGCAGAACCTGTGAAGGAAAGGGACAAAGATCAAATTAGAAAGACATTGTATCCCCATCACTCCTAGAATGTCTTTCCTGTTTCTCTCACCACACACAATAATACTTACAGAACGCTTGACCCACGGTTACATTTTTATAATTGCCCAAGCAGGAACTTCACACTTAGACGGTGCAAATGAAGGTTCACAAACACATATCAGCCTTCAGTCTTTTAAATATATTTTCTGAAACACTGACAGCTGAAGAGCCTCAGACAGTCTCTCTCATACTATGGGACGTGATATTGCAGAGCAGTATAAGCAGAATGTCCTCCAAAGGGGCAGAAGCAAGAGGTGGTGGAGGAGAAACTGCAGCAGGCTGGAGGACTTGATCTAAGCATGGCTGTGTTTGTGGGGCAGGACTTCCCCACAAGGGCTTTCTGGGAACCTGGACAGCCATGCGGTGAAAACTGAGTATCTGTAAGAGCAAACACTGTCAGCATGTTGCCATCAGCCCAGTCTACTTGTCTTTCCTCTTAAATGATATTCTATTGGTAGATGGGCTACTTAAAAAAATCTATTTAAGTAGAAGTAAAACACTTTTCTGGCTTGATGTCTAGATGTCCCCCAAAAACCTCATACTCCAAATAGGTGGAGCTTTTTACAGGGGTGGCTGAATCTAGAGTGTGATGCTGGGATTGATTCATGGTGCAGTGCTAAGGGCACAGACACTAGGATTAAGGGTGTGAGTGCTACACACCCTAAGAAGCCTGGATAAGACACAGGGGACAGAAAGAGCTGTGGTCAGCCCTTGATTTCTGTGCTACCCTCTGCCCATCAGGAACTGTCTCTCCATGCCACCCTGCCTTGGAGCCAACCAATCGTGGACCAAAACCTCTATAAACTGTGAGCCAAATAAACCTTTCCTCCTTTAACTTTGGGTATTGGATATTTTGTCTCAGTGATGAGAAAAGTAACCAAGACAGATATAACATGGCAGTCTCACCCTAGCAAAGAACCAGATGCAGCAAGTAACTTTACCTGGTGAGTTAGAATCTCTGCAGGCTGTGACAATACCTCAAATCAAGCTCAAAGCCAAGCATGTCTCAGAGAAATGCCAGCTCATAGTTCTGTGACCGTATACAGCACAGTAAATAATGTCCCTGGTCAGCCTCCTAAGATTCCCTGACAACCTCCCAGCTAGGTTTTAGTACTGGCTGCAGCTGCCCGGGGAGCACAGTGCCCCCACCACACAGATGTAGGAGGCAGAGTCCCTGAGCTAGGTGGCTGCAATGCGCAGGGTGCTGTGCTTGGTAGTTTCGTCCAGAGCCACTGTGTACCTTCCACTCAAGGTTTTGTTCTCTGGGGACAATGTGATGCTCAGGGAAACAGGACCTCTCCCTGTGTCCTGTCTGTACCACCTTAAGTTGTTAAAGGGAGTCACCGTGTAGTCACATTGAAGAGCGATGTCTTCTCCTTCTAGGACAGCCAGGCATGTAGCACTCTCCTGGACTGGGATTTTGCCAGTCACAGCTATTCAAAAAGCAGTATGGGACTCAGGAGCACAGTCTTCCTGCTCTCTAATCCGCATCCCTTCTTACACCATACATGAATCTCAGACAAACTACACGATGGCCCCGTTGTACCCACTCCTCCTCCCCCAGTGAGCTGCACCCTTTCCCAAATCCTAGGAAAATGCTCCTGCACTTCCTGTGTCAACCTGACTAACATTGTCCATAACTTACAACAAAAACAAAGCCACAGAGCCACCAAGGAGATCCTCAGATGAGACTCCATCCTTATTCTGCAGAAGTCAGCTCCAAAAGCTGTCCTGCCTACTTAGTATCTTCTCTCCCTGGTAACCTTAAACAAAGGAATTCTCAGCAAGTATGTTAGCCAATTAGAGAAGAGAACTTGCTTCTCTGCAGGCAGGGCAATGCACAGGCCGCTTCCTCAGAGACAGAGCTACATTTGCTTAGAGCTTGTGGTTAAGCTGGCTGCAATGTTTCTTTCCTCCTTTTTATTTACCATGGGTGTGATGACAGGTACAGACGTTGAGCTTAGTCCTTCCTGCCATGGAATCACAGTTGGTTGGGAGGAAAGGCACAGAAAGTGAGGAGAGATACCAGCAAGTGGTAAGCACTGGAGATGGTGACTGTTCCATTTTTACTGCTCCTATTTTCTTAGTGAAATTGAAAGTCAGTGAACATGTGCAGGTGTACATATGTGGGAATTTGTTATAATTTCTTTTGACAGAATTGGGGATTGAACTCAGGCCCTTGTGTTTGCCAGGGAAGCACTTATTCTACTGAACTATCTCCCCTGCCCCATGTTATAAATTTGAGAGCTCGCAAATAAAGAAGTCAAGAGAAAGAAAAAGGTAAACATGTGTCATATAAAAGCAAAAGGAAAGCTGATATAGTTTAGTCATCTAAGGTCATGTGGACTATCACGGGTTACTACCACTAATGAGGGTGTGATGGTTGCCTAGGGACCAGGAATTCTCAGATATGGTCTAACACTGGTCTAGATGTTTCCATGAAGCTATTAATGAGACTGACATGTAAATCAGTAGGCTTTGACTAAAATAACTTTATCTCCATAATTTGAGTGAGGGTTTTTATCAAATGAAAATCTTTAAAGAAAGTTACACAGAACCCACTGGGAAGAAGAAATTCTGACCCTAAAGCACTGCCAACCTTGAGACAGCTTCCAAATCAATACTTCTCTGACTCACCAGCCTCAGAGCTTCCCTGCAGAAGGCAGTTTGCCAGTCCCTACAAGTACACGGACCAGTTCCTTAAAATAAATCTGTATAGGTAGATGATAGAAATAGATAGATAGGTAGATGGATAGATCATGCATACATACATACATATACAGATAGGACACACAGATAAGGATACGCATGTCTATAGGATAGATATAAATATAGCTGTAAGTCTAAAATCTGTATTACCTAACCTAATATAGATACAGTATATAATATATATATATTTATTTATTTATTATTATAAACTTAAATGAACATGTATTATATTGCATGGTAAATTGATTATAAAATGCTAGTGAGCTATAATATTACATCTCAAAGAAATGAATGATGTCTCAGAGATGCAGCCACGACTGGAATGTGTCTCCTCAGCTTCAGGAAACGTATGCTCCAATGCAACAGTGCTTGTAGGTAGGACCACCTCTAATAAGACATCATTAGCTCATTAGAACTCTACCCTTATGGATGGATTAATACTGTTAAAATACAAATCTAGAAAGCTCTAAGAATATAAGAAAAATCTACAATAAACATTACAGATGCATTTTACATTTTCTGAAATATTAAAGAGAACAAAAGAAAACTTTATCAATGCCCCACACTACATATTTAAAAAAAGGAAAACAAATGTATTAAGATCAAAATATTAAAACTGTTAAAGGGGATAAAAATGTTAAATAGCCCTATTCGATCACTATACACCTACATCAAATTGCTACACTACATCACACTTTTGAATAATTAAATTTTTAAATACTAATAGCAAAACAAAAACTGAACTCATATCAGTAAGTAAAGCATATGCAAGAGAGATTTTCATTAACTCAAATGTAAAATCTTGCCACATGGTGCTGAGGAAAAAAAACTAAATGACATAGAAAGACGAAGCAAGCTGTGCATGTGGATGAGGTTCTTCCTGCAGCCCTGTGTGCCAAGGCTGAAGCCTCCCCTCACCTGCACCCTCCAGAGTGAGGTCCCCAGGGCACAGCAGCTCTGGTGGCAAAGGAGCATGGGAGGAGCAAGCAAATGAGCCAGTTTAGCTCCTGTACAGTAGACCCTGTGAAATAGGGAGAAGTTGTTCACAAGGAAAAAGGAACTAGGATGGGGGACAGGGCAAAGGAAGGAATGGAAAAGGAAACATATACAAGACTAGACTTCTTTTAGCTATCCAGATAGCTCAGCGGATTAAAGCACCTGCAAGCAGGAGCAGGGGCCAGGGGTTGGATCCCCAGGCCTGCAGAGCCAGCCCCGCCCCCAGGGCACACTGAGAAGGCAATTGAGACTGGGCATGGTGACGCACACCTGTAATCCCAGCTCTTGGGAAGCTGTGAACAGGTGGATCACTATGAGTCTGCTCTAGTAGTGAGACCCTGAACACCCTGTAGACTCTTTCAAAAGAAGGAAAGAAAGAGAGAGAGAGAGAGAGAGAGAGAGAGAGAGAGAGAGAGAGAGAGAGAGAGAGAGAGAGAGAGAGAGAGAGAGAGAGAAAGAGAGAAACAAAGAAAGAAACAAAGAAAGAAACAAAGAAAGGTTTGTGCTAATATTTTTGAAGAATTTTTACACCCGTATCTTGCACAGGAGTAACTACCCTGAAGATAACAATAGTCATGGTATTAACTATTGGTAATCTCCTATTAGTTTGTTGAAATACCATTTTACATTTTTAAAGAAAATACAAAATACTATTAAAAATTTTAGTGAGTTCTGAGACAAGAGCAAAAAAAGACAGAGGTTTAAGAAAATTAACACTCAGACCAAAAAGAGAATTTGGAAAGAAAGAAAAGAAAAAGAAAATAAGAAAAAAGAGATGAAATAGAACTATAGAAAAGAATGAAACTAAAATTAAGAAATAATATACCCTGACATAACTGAAGATAATGAAACTAAGTCGGAATAAGTTTTTAAATTGGTGTCACTGGCCCTTCTCTCCATTCTCTTATTCTTTGGAATATCTGTTACTAATTCATAGTGTCTTGTTATACTTCTAATGGAGAAACCGCATCATCAGAATTATATAGGATCACGGTGTGCGCAGAAACCTGAATGTGGGCTGCGGGAGGCTTCCGCAGCGTTGTCAGGAACAGCCCTGAGCCCGGCGCTGTCTGAGAATTCGCCATTGTAAAGAGAGCTGCTACGGATGGCAGTGGGTCTCCCAGAGACCCAAATCCTCAGAACATCTGTACTGAAGACGGGACCTTTAAAGAAGTATGAAGACGCAGCGCAGTCACACAGGCAGGCTCTACTTCAGCGTGATGAGTGTTTTCGGAGCAGGAGGAAGTTTCCGGGCAGTGAGATAAATCACCCCCAGAGATGGGTGAGGACTCCGGGAGAGCACAGCTGCTGCCAGCCCAGGAGAGGCCTCGGGAAGTTAGTCCGCCAGCATCCTGATCGTGGGTGCATTGCTCGCCGAGCTGTGAGAAAATAAATTGAGGGCCAGGGAGATGGGCTCAGCAGAATAAGCTCTTGTCTGGCAAGTGCAAGGGCCTGAGTTCAATCCCCAGTTCCGCCAAAAAAAAAAATAAATAATAAATAATGATAATAAAAAATAAGATAAATTTATACTCAAGCCATCCACTGCTGCATTTTGTTATGGCATCTCTGGAAAAATGATTTATTAACCCTAAGAAATACAATTCACAAATACTACTCAGTGAAATTTGGTGTCAAACACTTAAGTGAAAAATGTGAAAAGCAAATTTTTTCCTTCCTTTTAAGTTTTTGAACAATTTTTCCTGCTTACATCTGGTAATCTGAACAACTAATTTGAAGACCACAGCATATGCAATGTAACAACCATTGTTGAATTCCTATGACAGTTTAGTGAAATTCTGCATTATTTCTAATTGTCCTTTCAATTTACAGGTGAATTTTAAAAACTCATTTATTTTGATTGTGCTTCTTGGTGTTTTGAAGTCACATCTAAGATAAATTTGCCCAGCAGAGCACCATGATAATCTGCACTTACATTTACCTGTGATTGTATCACTGCTGTCCCTTCTCTCCAGCTGACTGGTGCACCTCTGAGATGACGCTCTCCCGCGTGGCCTGCTCCAGCCTTTCCATCGCAGCCTTCCTCGCTGCACCACCAGGTCCGCCCTCCCTGGGTGCTGCTCTAGTTCCTTGGAGGCAGCAGCACCAATGTGACTGGTGACTATTTCTTCTAGAACTTCATTTACATTTTCTACCCATTTATCTTTAAATATTAGCACTTTTTATTCTGTGCAGCCATTTCAACTTTGTTGATCATTCCCTTTCAGTCACCCATGCTCATGTGTCACATGAGCAGTTCATGGAGACAGAGAGAAGCCAGACTGCTACATGCTTTGCTATCTGTGTGTGACAAGTGCACCATGATCAACCACCAACAGACTTTACAAGATTTTTCATGATTCACTACCAAGCACAATAATCCAGAATTTACATGTGATTTAAGAACAATGGTGGTGTTTGTACTGTACGTTCAATAATTATTTATTCTGAGCTTTGAGCTTAACTAATGAAAAAAACCTAGAATAGAGTCCTTACAAGAAAGAAGAATGTAAGCGGGTTTCTCTATTGTGTGTGGCTTCAAAGCCCTTTTTCATTAGCTTTTGCAATTCCAAGGAAGGAAAATAATGAAATGTACAATAAAATGTATTCTTTGTGGGCCAATTAAGGATTTATGGTAGGGAAGGCAAAAGAGAATATTTACAAAGACACCAAGTTTCCTACAACTAAACCCAAGGATTCTTTTCTAGCTTTCCCCTCCCATAGTCCTTCCAAGCACCTCCCTTTCCATCCATTCTCTATGTCACAGCAATCACTTGAAAACTGTGGAAAAGGCTGGGGTTTCTTCCAGCCTCAGTCTTCAGACAAGACTTGCATCTCAATGAAGTTTCCCTTATGGAGACCTCAAACACTGCCCACCTATCCCAAGTAATGTCTCACTGATAGAATGCCAGATCAGTAAGAAATCATGGAGGGTGGAGGTCTTTACAGTTCTGGATCAAAAGTAACCCATTGGGGAGGACACCATTGTATTTGCATCCTGTAATGTCCAGGACAAAAGTAGGCAATGTCATGAGCCAATTATGTCTTGGGATGAAGCTTCATCAGAATCACCCCCTGCTTGCCCCAGTTTAGGGTAAGATACTGAGTATTTGCATTTTCTTATGCCAAAGTTGTTCCTAAAGAAAATATTTCACTGAATGACTTGGAACAAGGTCAAGAGGATAGAATTATATGTGAGGAAGAACATAAAAGCAATTCTATTCATCCTGAGAGTTTGAGTTTTTAAAAGTCACAAATTTCTGGCTAAGTTGAGGAACTAATGTGACAAATTTTCTCTTTCACTATTAAAGCATCTTGCATGAGGCACAGTGACTCCTTTTGGTGGATTCTTACCATTTACTTGGGTGACCTATATGTACCACACAATTGCTGGGGTAGGTTGTAGGGAGGTAATAATCATGAGCTGGTTCCTGGCCCCTAAACTGCAGTGGAGCCCAGAGGCAGACCCTCAGCCCTCAGGCCCTGCCTGCTGCTCAGAGTTTGTGCTCAGCTCCCCCTGCAGGTCCTGCCACTGTGTCACCCAGAGCACAGAAGTACACCGCCGAGTCTGACTTCTCCAGCGAGGCTTTCTGCAAGTGGAAGGAGCTGGTTTCTTTATCGTAAATGGCTTCAAAGCCCTTGTTGCTTCCTTTGTCATTGGCCTTTGCAACTCTGAGCAGGAGCTGTGGACCTTCTCCAGGGTACTGGACATACCAGAACAGGGTAGGATATTGTGAGCTCTTGCTTACGTAGGAACAGTTCACAGACAGGGAATCCTTTTCTAAGCAGACCACTTGGCCTGCAGTCTGAGTCACTGAGTTCCCATTAATTCTTCCTAGAAAAAAAATCAAGTCAGTGCTTGTTGTACTCATGATGATCTGGCTTCTTGCTTTACAGGAAAAAAAAATATAGTTAAAAATTTCACCAACATCATGTAATAGATGCTAAGCTTAACGTGCCATTTTACTTACCAAACACTACGAATAGTATAATAAGTGAACCTGGAGAGCAGTTCATTTCCAGAGCCTCTGAAGACCTCAAGTCTTGATTTCTTAACATAAGAAAAATTTAAGCTCAAGGGAAAAATAGTGTGAGCTCAGGAAATGCGTGTTAGGAAGATATGCCCCCTTGTGGCAGGGTACTGAACTCACTGGATTAGTAAATGTTCTCTCAAAAGTCAGCACTGTTTTTACCTCTAAACTTTTTGCTAAGACAACTGCTGATTCTCAAGTAATTCTATTTAATTCTAATGAATAGTCATTATTTTTCACTACATTACCATATTAAGAAACTTCATGTCATGACATTTGTAAGATGAATTTAATGTTACTTCCTTTTAGCCAGTTTAGTGTATGTGGTTCCCTACTGCATGTTTTGTATAAAATCAGAATATCAACAGAAATTGAGTCATTTGCAGAGGACCTGCGATGGTAAAGAACTGAGCTTTTGTCTATCGTGTTATTCCAATACATGGAACAGTGAGGAAACATAGCAGCATATGAACAACTATTTCTGTTCTTTACTTTTTTAGTTATTACACATAATAAAACAATAAAAAATACTTAGAAATGACAGACAATTTCACTAGATAATATGGTAGTAATTAAACAATATTGCATATTGTTGTTTTCATTAGTTGTATAGATTGCCAGATATAAGGGTGCAAAATTGGTCCAAAAATTAAAAAGAAAATAAATAAACATTAACTGTTCCTTTCAATGAAGCAATAGAAATCAGCAGTACAATTATCCCAGCTATCTTGTGTATTAGCATATAATTTTTCCCTTCTTTTTTTTTCTTCTTTCCTCCATCCCAGTTAACAACTGCTTGTTAAATACAGAAATGAATTAATAAGTGCATTCCTCTGAATAGTAGACTAACTTTGATTAAGCAAATGCTACCTCTTCAAGTATCACACTCCTCCACAATTTAAAAGTTATAATGGACACAATTTAATAATTTTTTTCTAATGAAAGAGAGGAAATTTGATATTATATATGGATTAAAATTGGATATTATTGGTGATGTACCCCAGTGGTAGAGTATATCCTCAGCATATATAAAGCCAGGTTCACCAGCACTGCAAATCAAATGTTAAGTATGTTAACCTAAGTACTGAAGAAGTGCCCAGTGTGCCAGTGGGAGGGGCCAACACCGTGTCGTTTCTTCAGGTAAACAGCCTGTTGTTTCTTTTGGTCCATTCCATCACGGAAAGGGTAGTTTGTACAAGAATAGAGCATGTTCTGCATATGGATTTGCCTTCTGTGCATGTAGTGGTTCTGCCAAAACTATCACTGATGGACTTAGAGATGTTCATTTCCTATCACATATTCCACACTGCACTGCTTCTGGCCAAAGAATGCATTTGATGGCCAAAACACTGCAGAAGTGGGCTCAGGCTCATGGACTTCACTGTCATGTTGCCCACTATGGAGAAGCTGCTGCACTGACAGAACACTGGAACAGCCTTTGGAAGAGGTAGTCACAGCACCACCTACCTGAAAACTCAATGCAGGTGCTGGGACAAAGGTCTCCAGAAGCCGTTATGTGCTCCCAAGCAGTGTCCCCTATAGGACATTCTTTCTCCCTTAGCCAGGATTCCCGGGAGGAGTGAAAATGCAAATGATATCAATTACCATTACCCCTAGGGACCAACTAGCAAAATTTTTGCTTCCCGTCCTGCAAGAGTCCAGCCCTCACAGAGGGGAACATGGTTGTGGAAAGAAGGAATGAAAAAGAAAGAAATCTGAGGTCAGGAGCATTGAGCTGCTGGTTCAGTGATCACATTTGTTTCAAGCTTATATACAGAAAGTCTTTATCATCTGCCCAATGTTTGTCCTAGTTAACTCTAAGCCTTTTGTTTCTCTGGGGCCAAAATAGATTACCAAAGCCACGCTAATGAACACAGACTGCACATTCTGAACCACTGAGTGCACAGTTGAGCCCTTTGCCCAAACTGCAGGTCAAGGAAGCAGTGCACCTTGCCACATTCTGCTTTCTTATATGGTTGCTCCTGCCAGAACCTGGTCTCCAACACTGTCCCAGTGACCTTATATTTTGATGGCCTAAAATCTTAGTTCAATTGGGAAAAGGCTACCATGAGGCACAGCAGTGATTCCATTGGGAGCTAGAACCTAAGACTTCCTCCTAGGCATTTTAGTCTTTTCACCCTTCTGAGCCAGCAGACTAAGGAAGGCTTATGGTGTTTGTTGGGGTGACTGATGCAGACCAGCCAGGGGAACCTGGACTACTTCCCAGTGGAGTGAAGGCTATGTCTGGAGTCTAGAAGATGCTTGAGGACATCGCCCAATGTTACCATGCCATCTTATTAAGATCAATGGGAAACTGCACAATCCAATTCAGTCGAGATGACAAATGAGTTTGATCTCTCAAGAATGAAGCCTGGGTCACTTTGCCAGATGAAGAAGCAAGACGCACTGAGGTGCTTGCTGAAGGCCAAGGGGATGCACAATGGGTGGAAGAGGGTGGCTATAAATATCAGCTCTGACTGACTGCATGAGGGATTATAGAAACACGACTACAATCGGCATGAGTATTTATTTCCCATTGTGTTAATATGCTCCTGCTTACATTCATATACATTAAGCAGATAACTTTTCTCTTTGAAACATAATGTTGATTGACTTTATATAGGTATATAAATATTGTTTAAAGTACATTACAAATGACATAATGTTAGGAGAAGATTGAACATTGAATAAAAGATATAACCTCACATTTGGGGGAAGGAAGTGGGGGGATTATGAATCTGCTATTCATGAAGGACTTGGCTGAGGAAGGGATGATTAGAGTATGGCGCAAAAGTGCACAGGCTGTGTGAAAACTGAATGGTTAAACAAGTTTATTTATGTATTTATTTTATTTTTAAGGAAGTTTAGACTAAGGAAGCCTGCAGTCTCTGCCCATTGTCCCTCTCCTTTCCCCAAAAATCTGCTTAGACAGCTCCAGGACAAACTGGTTTTCTCCTGTTTTGCTTTTTTCCCTCCTGTTTTTCTCCTGCTTTTCTCTGGTGTCTCTGTTGTTCCAAGCAAAAGAACGAGAGCTCTTGGTCTTTAGGGTTTTTTTCCCTGGGGAGTCTCCCTCATGCTGGAGGCTCAGTGGAAATAGACCCTGTGGGCTCTCCGTGGCCGAACTAAGTCTTGTCTCCAAGTAATCGTGCATCCTCTACTCTGCCATGGTCCCATCCTGAGAAGGCTGTTGACTTTATTCTGAGATTAAATGTAATTTGAGACCTGCCAGATTGTTAAATTGACAAGGACTAGGTTGTGTCTCTTAAGTATGATATATTCACTGACTGGATTAAGAAATACCCAGACTAATTAGTAAAGCGCTCTTTGGAGTGTGCCTGAGGAGTGTTTCCAGAGATAAATGGCATGAAGGTCAGCAAGCTGAGAGAGGAGGCCCCATGCTGACTGGGGGTGGGGCCATCTAAGGCTTGTAGCCTAGACGGAGAGAAGTGCAAGAAGGAAGAGGGTGGAGCACATTGCAAAGCTCCCTTCTGCTTCAGCAAGGTGATCTTTCATTGCCATTGCCTGTGAACTTCAGACCCATTTTCTTTCACCTCTGATGCAGACTCACACCAGCAGCTTTCAAGAGACTTTTTAGGCTTTTGGTCTCCAACTATTGTTGTGTCTTTTATTCAACTTGCTGTGCAAGTTCCATTCCATGCCCTGAGGAGCTGCTGGGCCCTTGGCTCTGTGGCCCTCAGTGAACTGCTGCAGACTCACATGTGCTGGTCCTGCAAGTCTGCCTAGTGGACCCCTTGCATACTGCCAGAGAATCCTGAGCAACACAGAGTCAACAGCACCATCTAGAGGGTCATGCAGAGTGAATACTCTTTTTTTTTTTCGTCTTTTTGAGACAGGGTCTCACTATGCAGTTCAAGCTGGCCTTAAGTTCACTTTGTACCTCAGGCTGGTCTCAAACTCACAGTAATCCTCCTGCCTTAGCCTCCTGAGTGCTAGGATTACAGGCCTGCGCCACCACACCTGGCTGTGAATACTCTTTTTAATTCAGAGGAATTCTATGGAGGAAAGCTTTTTAAGTTCACCCTTTCTTAGTGCACATGGATGATTCTGAGTAATAAGCACCATCCTGGCAGTGTCATGCATTCCTTCATCACTCCATGAAGCAAACACAAGGACCAGCACTGCATGCCTCACTGGCCTTGTCCTGGGACACACTGAGCAGCTACCAAGACCAGGCATAGTGGCACATGCTTGTAATCCCAGAGCTCGGAGGCTGAAACAGAAGGATCATTATGAGTCCAAGCTGTATAGTGAGACCCTGCCCTAAGTAAGAAAGAAAGAAAGAAAGAAAGAAAGAAAGAAAGAAAGAAAGAAAGAAAGAAAGAAAGAAAGAAAGAAAAGAGAGAGAATTATTATTGACTTATTCTGCTTCTCAGCACTGGTCAGTGACTAACAATTTTTGTTCATTTTTTTAGTCACATTTTTGTCAATTCATGTTTGTTAAATGTAATAAAAATACTGAATAGATGCTTGCTGAAGAATCATTATTACTTGAAAGACCATATTTTCTCTCTTCAAAATAAGAGCTGAGATATATCTCAGAAGCATAAGTACCAGCAAGGTCCTGAGTTCAATTCCAGTCCAGAAAATAAAAAAAGACAAAAGATGCTGTCTATGGCCATACCGCCCTGAATGTGCCCAAGCTTGTCTAATCAGAATAATAGTTTTCATATTTATATTAATGAATGCTATTTTTTAATAAAGCCTTTCCCAGAGGAAAAATCATACTAATTTTCTTTTTTTTTTTTTTTTTTTTTTGGTATAGTATAGGCAGTTAAATGCCAGGATGTTTTACTGCTGAGCTCCACCTTCAGCTCCATTTATTTTTTATTATTTATTTGTTTATTTATTTATTTTGTCTTTTTGAGACAGGGTCTCACTATGCAGTTCAGGCTGGCCTTAAGCTCACTTTGTAGCTCAGGTTAGTCTCGAACTCACAACAGCCCTCCTTCCTCAGCCTCCTGAATGCTGGGATTACAGGCCTGCACCACCACACCCAGCTATATTTTTTATTTTTGAAACAAGGCCTCACCAAGTTGCCCAGAGGCCTTGGTCTTATGAGCCTCCTGCCATGACTTCTGGCTAGCTGGAATTAAACCCATGCACCTCCAGCATTGGGCTGAAAAAGTCACATTATCTTATCAACAGTTAAATACTCTTGAATTTCAACCTTACTGAGTATTGCACAATGTGAATCCTAGATAACAGAGAAACCATAATCCAATCCCTAGGTAATGCTGCTAGTATCTTGAATTCTCCTACTGTTTTACTGACTCAGAGTTAGGGTGAGCAGTTGTATAAATCAGGCCAGTGCTAAGGAGGCCTCCAGAACACTGCTCACTTGGGTAGAAGCTTAGGCTAGTCCTCCTCTGGATTCACTCTTAGCAGATTCAGGAAAGGGGAGTCAGGAGTCCAGGTTCAAGCTGTGACCAGTTTCCTAGATAAAGACTTAAGGAGAAAATTCAGGCCTAGATACATTTTAGTTCATGCTTTCACCCTCCAAATCTCATTGTCAGAGCCTGACCCAGAATGACACTAGCCAGGAATTGGGGAAAACCAGCTACAAGTTCTATTCTGATATTTGGAGTAAATGAAAAATAAGTTGAGGTGATACTACACTGTAACAGGTAATGCAGAGCAGAGTTTCAACTTTAAGAATAGAAAGAGTTCTGGAGGTGGACGGTCACACCACAGCGTGAAGTACTTAATGGCACAAAACGATGCCCATAGAACGGCCAAGGTGCTAAACTTTATCCAGGTACCTTTTCTCACAATTTTAAGCAGTTCAAAATTTGCCTAAAGATGCTTCTCTTTAGCATTTCTACCCACACCTGTGCTTCCCATATGCAGATATAGGAAGAAGATACAGTACAGGATCACATGACAAGCCATCACCGCTCTGACCTTAGGGCATCTGAGGCTGGGTCAGGGAGGTGACCGGAGGGAACTGAGAAGAGGGAAGGTTTGAGCATGGGAGAGCAGAATGACACGGCCCCCCGGCAGTGGGCAAAGTGATCCATGTAACGGCATCAAGTGCTTTTGCAGAAGGGAAGAACAAAAGCAGAGCACAGAGGGAATTCATTCTCTCTGCAGTGTGCTTTGAGGAGTTATTGATCCTGATAAAATGATAATTATTGATCATCTGTGGATAAAGATTGATATGGGTTAAGCAAAAATGGAGTTTGAACACTGAGCTCTTACATGCTAGAGGTTCTGAGGCCAGTGGATGAACAAGCTGCAAAAAAGATGGATGTTTGTCACACATTCACTCACTTTTTTGCATAAATGGATATGAAAGTGAATACTCTTTTTAGAAAACAACAAACTGCATTATTCTCTGATAGATTTTGATGGTGTAACTGAAGAGAAACAGGCAGGAGGAAAAAGAAAAAGGGACTTTATTATAAAGGGAACAAGGAACTGTTCTTCATTATCTTTGAAGACATAGAGAAAAATAGGGAATATAAGGAATTCTCTGGATTGGAACTGTTAGGTCCAAGATCGGGCGCGGAAGGAAGGACACCAAGAGCCGAGGCCTTGTGGAAGTTCAGGATTTATTCCAGAGGCTGTGTCGACACAGGGCCACCAGGCAACTAGGCCACAGTGACCCCGAGCCTTTGTTCGCTCAGGATTATATAGTATTTTTGGTGGGCTAAGCAGCAAGCAGAGTGACAGAAGCCAAT
>PVKA01007724.1:0-76475 GCA_004027165.1 Ctenomys sociabilis
AAAAAAAAAAAAAATCTGTAACTTTGAGACTAACACAATCTCTTGCCATGTCATGTAGTGTCACAGCTCTGGGATTTGGACAAGGGTGTCTCTGGGGATAAGGAGGTTCATAATTCTGCCTCCTACTTATCAATGCTACACTTGCTTCATAAGAATTTGAACATTTACTTTGATTTTTCTGCGTTCTAGAATAGTTTTACAACATCAGGATTCTGGAGGTTTGGAACAGTTTTCCCATGACATATGGACTTGCTGTTGCTTTGTGGTTTTTAAGTAAGCCCCACTCCATCTTTGCCACTGAAATGGTTCTGTTTAAGCTTTCTATCCTTATTGGGTCAATTCCAAAGAAGCTCTTTAGCTTAGCAGTTACCTAAGTAGCTATATCTCTAAGATATCTAAGTAGTTATATCTCAGCCATCAGTGTCCTCTTCGCCAGCTGCTGCCCACACCTGCTGCACAGAAAAGGCACCTGGCAGCCCTCACTCTGCCCTTCTGTGAGTGAGAAGTGCTCAAGGCAGTCCTTCTTGCCATTCTCTTCCAGCTATGGACAGTAAGTGTTTCACTTCCCCACTGAAGGATGCTGTGCAGCATGATATGTCCATGTATTTTTTTTTTATTTAAGTATTTGGTATACGGTCTTGCTATGCACCTCAAAGCAAGTGATCCTCCTGTTTCCAGCCTCCCCAGTGCTGGTATTATAGGTATGTGTCACCATGCCTGGACTCAGTGGCTGGCACAGCAGTGTGGTACCAGGGATTAAACCAAGGTCCTTGTTCTTGCCAGGCAGGCGCTTAGACCGCTGAGCTATCTCCCTGGCCCAATGCATCTATTTAATGTAGAATCTCTTTGCCCACCATTGCACAATCTGGACTGCTGCAGAATGTGTCCTTTTATCTGAAGAACTGTAGCTCAATAGTCCAGTTGTTTGCTGGACTCTCTCTTGGGATCCTTCAACAGTATTTTGGACATTTGCACCACCACTGGGTAGTTGAAGCACAGCATAGTGGGGCTGTCCCTGAGGGCTCCTTAGAGCCCCATGGTCTGGCAGAACCCAGCTAGGAAGGAGGCCCAGGCCCAGGGAAGTCACCCCATAATGGGCTCAGTCTTTGCTTCTGAGAAGAAGCAGTCTTTGCTTCTCTATTGGCAGACGGAGCCATCCTTGGGGGCTTTCTGTGCTTGGCAAAGTACAAGAGGGGTGCTGCACCCTGGCCACCTCTGCCCGCCAGGGCCCACACCCAAGCCACTCATCTCATGGACACACGTGGCCACTTGAGGGGATGTACCAGAGACCCGCTGGTGGTTCCAATAATAGAGTTTATTTCAGTCTATTTGTTTGCTGTATCTTGGAGTGGTTGCCCCTTGTGTTTCTTTTCTCATATTCTACCATTTGTTCTGCATAACAGTGCTCACTCTTTTTTTTCTTTTGGGCTTTGGTCAGGACTTTCTTTTGGTCCATCGGGTTGCCTCGGGCCTTATACCTTTTTAAGTCCTGGTCTCTGTTTTCTCATTTAACTGTACTTTCTCATCAGCCATGTCTAGCGGCATTGTCTGGTCCCAGCGCCCACCTGACCCATCCCCTACTTCTCCTTCCATTTTAGCTGCAGTGTTTCTCCCTTGTCCTCCACCATGCGTACAGTATTTTTCTCATGCTTCCCCTACATGTTTCTCCTATATTAAGTGCTCACCGTCAATCCTTTTGCTCACCTTTTGCCAATGACTGCTTGATAGAACAAACAGGATCCTCTAGAGAATCGCTCCAGAAGAGCTAATGGGCAGCTCCCCCACGTCCTGCAGGTTTCTCACTATCTCCCTGTCACTTTGGTATTTCAAGGAGAGCTTGGCTGGATAGAAGCCTTGGCAGATACTTTGCGTCTGTCTTTAAGGGGTGTATGCTTGAAATATGCAGCAAGTGTGTTCATGGGGAGGGATCTATATGCCCAGCTCATCCTGACCATTTCCTTGCCCCCTCCACAACCCCTTCACCCCCAGGGGCATCCCCTTCCCACTTTCAGACAAGATCAGGCGCATTCAGGGTGGTATGGCCATAGACCCCTGCCCACTTCCAGAGTCTGCCATCTCGTCCTCATTTTGCTGATGGTATTTCAAGGAGAAATATCAGTTATTGATATTTTGGGTTTCTCATAAAAGAGAAGCCATTGATATTTAACCTCCTGTGTGTCTTAATTTTTCCCTCTAATTTCTGAGGAAATTAGAGGAAAAAATTTTGATGTTCGATTAATTACATCTGTTTTACTCAGCCCTGATGTGTCACAGTGTTCTTCAGGGTTTATGATTTATTTAGGCAGAAAAGTTTTTGTGAGATGGATTTTCAAGAAAAATTCTTGTGTTCTATTTTCTCACAGTTACTTTTTTGTGGATTGAAACTTTCATTTCATGGATTGGAGTACTTAAAAGATCTCTAGTCAAAGAAGGCTCTTCTATAACAGTACAGTTCTACTGTTGTATTATTACTTCGGATGGAAGTAGTGAAGCCATGAGTCCTCCCATTTCCGCCCCCAGCCCCAAAGACACCTCTGCCCTGATTTGTGCCATTTCTTCTAAAGCAGTGTCCTTCAAAGCCAGCCACCTGTGCCCCGCCCACATTCCAGGTCCTCCACCCCACCCCCACCAGTATGGTGACTCCAGGGGTCCAGACAGGATGTTACACCTGGAGCTTGCATTCTTTCCAGCCAAGCAGTCTTTGTTTGGCTCCTTCATCCTTTCTCTTTTTCATACTGGCTTCCCAGGGCCCATGTCCAGAGTGTGATGTATGCCCCTGCAGGGACTTGGGGCTCCCTTACATTTTATTTACAAGTGATCTAAAAGTGGTAGGACTCCCTCTTCTAATTACACAGAAGGCGTGGATCTTGCAGTTTCTGTAGCCATCCTGGCTGCTGCTGTGCTGCCCTGTGGGCACTGCCCCACACTAATCTAATCTGCCTCTTTCTAAAAGGTTCTTGGTGCTCAAGAAAAAGTGTTGCTTTCTTCAAACATCAGTCATCCTGGTGATGGCCGTAGCTCTGACGGGGAGAAGGCTCTGTGTTCTTTACACAGATGAAAATGACTCAAATGTTGATTTAGTGCAGCATGGATTTATGTAGAATATAGAACTTCTAGGGCAAAAAAAAACCAAAAACCTAAGCATCTGAGGCACATACTTGCATTCATTCTCTGAATGCCAGAGAATATATAATAAAAATTACAATGTTCCACTGAGCATTGAAGATTACAGTAAAATACTTTTAAACACACCGATCACCCAGCCACCCTCCAGGTAATACTGGTTTTGTCACAACTATTTGTGCATTTGGCAAACAGCGGCCCAAGACTCACTGTCGTGCTGTCCTGATTACTGAGTGATAGGACTGCATCCCAAGTCCCTGGGGGGGTGGGACAGTACCACTTCAGAGAGCAGATGTGCTTACACATAGAAGTTTTCATAGAAGTATGATTTCTTTTTAATTTTTATTGTCATTCAACCACTTCATATTCTAATGTCACTGTTTAATAACAGATTACTGGGCAGCAATACTTTTGAGTGATAGTTCGAATTGATTTGGTCTGTATAAGTAGCATCAGTTGCTTGTTCGGCTGGGTGGAAACACTTCTGCCCTAATGTGCCCCTCTCCTCTCTCCTCACAGAGGACAGCTTTGGGATGGATGGGAAGGTTAACTGGCAAGGCCTGCCAGTTAGACAGCATGAATGCAAGCGGCTCTGAAGTGCAGGCACGACCACAGACTTAGTCTGCTTGACTGGACTCATTACTTGAAGGATGTAGATAGAGTATTTGCACTGCTGAACAGTCACTCTGAGCAGAAGCAAGTGACTCAGACTAAGCCTGCTCAGGGTGATGGGACCCTGGTCATCTCTGCGAAGTACGCAGTGCCAGTGGGCATGCCCTCCGCAGAGTCAGACAGAGACCCAAGTCAGGCGGGCAGGGAAACTCTTCATTGGACTTCGCCAGCTGACCCTTGACCCCTTCTTTTGAACCAACCAACATTACGTCCGGAGAGTACACTTGAACAAGACAATGACATTCCAGAAGTGAATCATCTGAATTGTGAACACTGGAGAAATGGTAAAACTGAGAAACGGATGGGGCAGGAGGAGATCAATCACACTGAAGGCAGCTTCAGTGGCAGTGGCCTCACAGAGCTGGGACTCCAGCCCCACTCCCCCCCGCCCCCCGCTGCCGCCCACTGGCAACCATCAGAAAGAGCCTCCCCGGGCTGGTGGTCCCAGAGAGCATGTCTCCGAAGATGAGCTGTGTCTTCCCGTGCTTTCTGATGGAAGCTTCCCCCATCGGATGCTCAATCCATCCCAGCCAAGTGGCAGGGATGGAGGATGTCTCCTGAGGTAGAGCAAAGCGACCCGAGGAGTGCTTGAGGCATGCAGAAGGCAGTGCCTCCTCACTCTCCTCTGATTAGATGAAGCTGTTACCTTATCCTAAACACAGTATTGCTCTTTAACTTTGTATTAGCAAGCTAATAACAGCAATCCTCGCTAGCAGCACTCCGAGCTGCCGCGGGTCCATTCGTGCAGCACATGCCGCACACACAGGCAGGTGGTGCACACCCAGCAGAGCATCCTCATAACTCACTGTTCAGAAGAGCAGAGAATGGTTGGGGCTTCTTTCTGTTGTATTTTTGAGACTAAAACAGTATTAATCTTTTGAACACTGCAGGGGCAAGCATATGCAGATGTTGTCCAGTCAGAAATGGCTCAAATTGTGCCTTTCTTGGTTTCTAAAACTTGACAGCCTTGGTGAGCTGGTCAGCACTCTTTGACTGCCTGCATAATGAAGTTCGGATTCATTTTTAACCACTGGAATTTTTCAGTGTCATCATTATTTTGCACCTTGAGATTGGCATGCCGTGTCTATTTGTTTAGCATTCTTATTATATTATTGTTACTAATAGGCTTATCACGGTCACACTGTTTGCTTTCTGTGTGATACAGTAAAATAGACCCCTAAGGATGACACGTATGGAGCACATATTGTTTAACACGCACTTTTGCCAGAGCATATTACATGTGTTTTACCTTGACTTGCTAAGATTGATTAGCAGAAAGGCATGGCTAATAATGTGGACGGTAAAAATAAAAAGTCACACAAATAAGACGGACATTGCCTGCTCTCTCTGTGCCTAGCCTCAAGTTGTTCACCTATGCTTATTGCAACATTTTTAGTATTTTCACGACAGAAGAAAAGGGACTAAAATTCTCATTCTTTCACCACTATTTTGTTTCCTTGGCCTGATTAATAAGCTTAAATGTTGAGAAAATATGTGCAGTTTTAAATTTATATGAGGAACTTTTTCAATTAACTAAAATCGTGAATATTCCATAATTTAAACATGTCATATGGGAGATTAATTTTGTAACATTGGTGTATGAATATTTCAAGACTTTCTCCAAGTTGAGGTTTTAAAGACATAGTTCAAAATTGCTGTTAAAATCTGTCTTCTTGCCAATATTCTGATTTTGTACTAGATTTTTCAATACCAGCAAAAGGATTACCTCACTGAAAATCAGCAGTGCCCTATTCAATTTCTCGAGAATTTTTGTTTCTCTTAACAGTGGTTTTATTTTTAGAAACTCAAACATTTAGATAAGTTATGTTTTTATTAACTGTTTAAGATAAACTCTTTTAAAGAAAATTTAATATGTTATAGTTGTACCTTTGGTTACTTTTAAGTCTTCTATCATAGACTGTACATATGTTAAAATTGGCATTTATCAGATGTGTGTGTCATTGACTGAATGACAGAATAAACATATTTATGGTCATGAATGATGTGCTTTGTAAAAAGATTTCAAGATATTAGGACATATACTGTGTTTTTAATCCTGTATAATACTCTGTGATACTTTTATAGAACAATTCTGGCTTCAGGAAAGCCTAGAAGCAATATTTCTTGAAATAAAGGGTGTTTAAAACATATCTGCTTTGGAGACGTGAACTGAGCCATTCTGTCGCACACGTGTTCCTCCTGATCTTGACTTACGTGACCGCCACTGGCCACACTTGCAAGGCTGCCCCGGAGTCTGCGCTTACGTAACTCTCCAGAAGTGACTTCAGCATGGGTGTGTGTCACTGCCATCACAGGAGCCTCGGCACATGCAGCCCTCGGGGAGACTCCTAGATAACCCCCTGGACACAGGCTGAAGTTTGGAAAAAGGGGCCTGTCTCAGTTACTCTTCTCTTGTTGCTGGGACCAACACCCGACCCAAAATGAAGAAAGGAGGGGTTTATTTAGCTCACAATTACTGGAGGTTTCAGTCTGTAGTCAGCTCCACGGCAGAGCGGCACGTGGCAGAGAACAGCAGGTCATGGTGGTGGAAGGCAGCAAAACACCAAGAGCAAAAGACAGGAGTAGCAGCAACCATAGCAGCGGAGGGCAAGTCCGTCTCCCGTAGGTTTCATTCAGGCTGTCCGACCCAGGCTGGGTGCAGCACTCACATCCGTAATCCCAGTGGATCATGAGTTAATCACAAACTCTAGAAGTCTGCCCCATGATTGCTTGAGGTTTTAGGGGGACAAATGCATACAAACCATAACAGGGCCCTACCTTGACCTTTTCCACCGGGCCTACAAAGTACCATCCATCAAACACATTTTTGGAGACCATAATTTTGATATAAATTGACATCAAATTCTTCACCAATACCCACATTTTCTGTTGACAAACCCCATTTGCTGCTTTTTCTATTTGACCCAAATGCTCAGATGTCAGGAGGTTAAAAAAAAAAACAAAAAAACAGTTTTTAAAAACACAAAAGGTTCAAAGATTTAAGTCAATCCTCAGGATTGGAAAAACTAGTTTCATCAAGAGAATAGAGCTAGCAATAATAGTGCTGTCCAAAGAGGAGACTTTATCCCTTGCTACATAAACTACAGGTGCACACGTAGCTCCCTATCCGCAGCACTCAGCGTGGCCTTTCTGTCCATGCGCCCCTCTGTACATGGCACCTGCACACCCTGGTCAGATCCGCCGGCCCCCCTGCGCCTGCCCCCGCCACCCAGCAATCACATCCTGCTCTCAAGTCTCAAGTGAGCTTTGCTTTAGTCTCCACACAGGAAAGGCTGTTAAGCTTCTTAATTCTTTAATATAAAATATGACTAGGCCGAACGTCACTCTCCTGGGGATGTGGTAGTCCAATCCTGTCACTTTCACCCTCCGCCTACCCCGTGAAAGGGGCATGAGAGATGCTGTTCCCCAGGTCCGTACTTCAGAGACCATTTCAGAAAGGGGAAAACTGTGAGCTGGCTGCTTGCCAGCCCTGGAGTGATCTGGCACCCACAAAGGCTGGGCTGCCTTGACTGTGTCCCACTCTGCACTGGTCTAGAAGATGAAGAGAGGGTCAGCCCCTGCCACTCTCCCACTGACACTTGCACCCACGAGTGCATGCACAAAAATACACACATACACACACCAGGTCAGAAAGAGAAACTACAGCCAGGCCCTGATGGACAGAGTACCCCACTTGGTAAGGACAGAACACTGCTCCTGAAAGAGCTAAGGTAACCTCAAAACTATTGCTTTACTACCTATGTGAGTTTAGGGAAGTCAAATATCTCTCAAACAACTTTATAGAGTTTATCAAAAATAACTATGAAACAAGAGTTTTGGATTAAGGACGGCAAATAAGCAACATGAGTGCTTTCTTTTCTCCAAACGCACCAGGGAAGCCATCAGGACACTTTTCCACCGAACTCGAGCATCAGTGGCCTTGGAACCCCCAGCACAGAGCAGCTCCTCAAGGCGGTGTTAGTGTGATTGCTCAGGGTTGATGTGCGGAGGAAAGCCACCCGCCACACCCAACTAGCCCACCCCTGAGGCCCCTCCTGGCCTTCCTTTAAAAGGTGTGGGGATGTCACAGGTGTAGCTCAGCAGCAGAGCTCTTGCTTGTCATGCTGGGGACACTGGGGTCTATGCCCAAGACCCCTGCCTCCCACACACAAAAGCCCTATAAGCACCAGTATCTGCAGGTTTTCTTGGTCAAAAAATAAGAAGCATTTTTACCCCCCCCCCTTTCCTAAACACTTTAGCTTACTAAATTTAAAAGGTTGGCTTGAGTACTGGGCATTAAGCACAGGCCTTCCACAGATTGGGAAAATGCTCCTTCTCTGAGCTATTTCCACAGAACTCTTTTGGAGTGAGGGGATGATGTGGGGTTAAGTTGTCCAGGCTGTCCTTGAAATTTGACCCTTCTGCCTCAGCCTCCCTGGCACCCAGGATAACACTCATGCGCCATGGTGCCCAACCTAAATTTAAAAGATTTTACAATTATTTTTAGGTCATGATTAAGATTGTCAGTCCCCTGACTTAGTCCCATTCTGCTTGGTATTTCCAAAATTGATCTTACTAGAAAACAGATCTTTGGTCAATGATTAAGGTCCACAGGGCCCTCAGGGCCTGGCCCTCTGCCTCTGCCAGCTCAGAGCACTCCCACCCTCCCGGCCAGGCGTGTCTGGCTCTTGTAGCCACCCCTAGGTCCCTGGGTCACCCACTCACATCCCACGCGTCATCTGTCTTGAATTCATTCTGGTCCCAGGTCTGCCGGGAATTTCTCTCTACCTCTCCATTCTTGCTGCTTATCCCTGCCCTCTGTTCCATCTCAGCCTGGAGAAATCCCATCCACCCCTCAGTTCTAGTATTGTTTCAAATTTTACCTTTTCACTGCTGGACTCCGCCACCCCGGATGTCCTCTGGCTCCCGTTACACTCTTTTCCAAGCAAGAAAACCAATGTTATCCCAGGTGTGGGGCCAGTGGAATAAGGATAGCTGGCCATGCTCACTGTGCCCTGCTGCGGCCCGGACACACCGGGTGAAGATCCAGAGAGCAGGGCCAGGGGCTTCAGAACCAGACTCTGCCTGCTGCTACTGGGGGGGCCCTGACGCCACACACCGGGCAATCACACGTGGGGATCTTTTGTGTGTGCTGCGTGTTGCCTCGCTCATAGCTGGACAATGGAAGCGGCGAGCAAATGCACCTCCTTCCTTCAGAACTTTCCACCACCACCACCATGACCCGGTGGGCTTGCACATGTCACTGGGCCTCCACACCCTGGGGTCCAGAATCTCAATACCACCCCACCCCCGGCCATTCCTCGCTTTCCCCACCTTCCTCCCCCTCCTAAGCCCAATAGGGCAGCAATGCAGAGCTTGACAGGACCCAGCGCAGCCTCAGTGGGTCTCCGTACAAGCAAAGAAGTCTCGGCTCTTGGCCCCCAGGATGAGTCCACGCTGAGCTCAGGCGGAGCCGAGGAGCTCGCATCGTGCGCTTCCCGAAGTGGCAGCTAGGTGGCACTCGAGCGAAACGAAATCCGTCCTAGCTTGGAGCCCGCAGAAAGCAACCGCTCATGGCGACTTCTGAAGTGGCGCTACCGCTACCGAGTGTCACCACTTGACAGGAACGCATCTAGAACTACTTGGTCCGAGGCAGGCTTCAGTGCCTAGAACTTTAGTCGTTCCGGTAGGTAGAACACTTTTAGCTTCCTGCTGATTTATGCTGGCATTACAAGTTGGAGCTGCCCCAAACTTTGACATTTAAATTGAAAAGTGAATACAGAATATTGATCTCCCTGCTTTCCAGTGACTTTGTGCAATTAAAAACGTTTTCTTGGCTCAAACACACTGCAGCCACAGGGCCCATCTGTGCCCAGCTGGCAATTTTAGAGAGAAAAAAAGGATGTTTTTTCACAGCTCTTAAAACACTGAGGTTGAACACTGAAGTTTAGAGCCAAAGTAAATCAAGGAGCCTAAGTGCCCGCAGCACACAACCTTTCCTCTGTGCTCTGCTCTCAGCGTGAGACATTCTCACGCACAGTTTCCAAAAACCCTGTATCGAAATGTCCCTACCCATATGCTAAAAGGGTATAAAACGTACATTCATGAGGAGTTCTTCTGACTAAATTATGTACACATAACTGCGATCCCTGTTCACTGTTTGGGCAGAAGGCTCCTTTGATGAATACAGGAAGCCAGAGGAGAAAAATATGGGTTTACCAGAAGCTCAGCGCGCGCGCGTGCACGCACGCACACACACATACACACACTGGCGCACCTTCAGCCTCCCTGACTGACCCTGTGTTTTCGGGTGAGATTGGAAAGGAGATACAGAAATCCACTGCCTTACTTTGCTGTCCACCTGTGAAATGCTGAAGGTAGACTAAGTATAGCCCCTCTGTACTACCCCGTGAGTCGCCGCTGTTATTTCCACATCTCTTTTACCTCCTTCATCTCTCACCCAAAAGTAGGTGGTGCCCGTGTGTTTAGAAAACACTGCCTTCAGTCAGCGAGCCACCCAGATTCAGGACTGAAGCAGCGGAGGACACTGTGCTAACAGGAACAAGTCAGGCACAGACAAATGCCATGCGCTCCAGCCGTGTGTGGCAACTGAGAAAGCTGGTCTCAGGAACAGGGAGTGGAACAGCGGTCACCAGAGGCAGGAAGGGTTTCGAGGGCTGGAACAGGTACAAGGATGCAGCTGGAACAGAGGGATGTTTCCCTCCCTCGGGCCCTCCTCACACCCCCTGCACTCTGGGGGCTAAACCCCGAGCCCACCCATGTGTAACAGGAGGAATAGCTTCTAATGTTCCATAGCAGAGTAGGCTAAGTTAATTGCATGTTTCAGAAAACTGGTAGACACGATTTTGAATGTTCTTGATACAAAAAGAGATAAATGTTTGAGGTCATGGATGAGCTAATTAATCTGATCATTGTACATTGTACACATGCATTAAATGGCACACTTGGCTCTTGGCCCCTAGGATGAATCTGCGCTGAGGCCAGGAGCCTCACAGATGTGTACATATGCACATATATGTGCTTGCACTTGTGTATACTTATACATACACTTGCACATAAACTTGTGTGTGTACATGTACATAGACTTTTTTTTTTTTTTTTTTTTTTTTTCAGAACCAGGGATTGGACTCACCCTTGTGCTTGCCGGGGATACATAGACTTTTTTAAAACTCTAAGGGATTTTTCTCCCAGATGGCATTGAAGCCCAGATTCTTGCTCCTGGCTCAGCACACTGGCTTCTGGACCATTTTAGCAAGCAACAGTTAGCTTGTCACTCTAGAAGTGGGAGGGAGAAGGCTTCCAATTCATTTGTTAATCCACTCATTTGTTGCCTTTGGGGTGTTTGTGTGTGTGCAGAAGATTTTTCTCTTGATCTATCAGGCTTTAGTGTAATGAGTTGGACTGCTGTGGAAATCATTCTTAACCCATCACAATCAACCACATGTCATTTGTCCGCCTTATTTTCAGGACTCCAGGCAGTGAGACAAACCATGGAGTGCAGGCCAATGGAAAGGGAGCAGACCTCCAAGCTAAGAAAGAGAGAAGCCCTCTGCCATTTTCTGACCCTTCCTTTCTCTCCCAGAAATCTGGGTCCCTGAGGGATTGTGTGGAACAGAACCCCAGTGAACATATCTGTGAGTGAAAAAGACCTGTGTGCTCTGAATCCAGAGGTCTGGGGTTTGGGTCACCCAAGCATAACCTCACAAACATATTCAAAGCACACAGTTCTGAAATCTGAAATTGAATCCTGAATTTTAATAATGAACAACTTAATATTTTGTTGTCAATTAAGAGCAGGCTACAGTGCCAGGGCTATAGCTCAGTGGCACATTGCCTGCCTGGCAAGCGCAAGGTCCTGAGTTTGATTCCTGGTACCAAAAATAAGAATGGACTACGATAGGCTCTAAAAATTATAATCCTAAAATTTAATACCAAACATTTGGCTTCAAGACAAACTTACCAGTCAGGCAAGGAGTTAATTTTGAGGCACACGTGGCAGATCCCACCTGCATTGCTTTTTCTCTCCAAGAAATAAAAATCCAGAGACAGACTAATTTCAATGCCACACTTTATTCATTTTTTAAAATTCTTTTTCCTTAATATTCAATGATCAAGTATTCAAGATATTGTAAACCACGGTTTCTCAGTACATTGACAATCAGTGTCATTGAACACAAGGAAGGCATACATCTTTTAAATTAACCCAAACAGGCCTCCAAATAAATATTCATCTTAAAATCACAAACTCAAACTCCTTTATGTAACAACTCAGAACAGCCTTCGTCACAAGCTCGCCTCTACACGGGAAAACACACGCACACGGAACACACATGCTACTGGGGCCCTCCTACGAGCTCCGGGACACAGCGTTATGTTTCCTTAAGCTAAGGGTTAGGAGGCTGACGCTCCAGCTCCATGCTTCGGCACTAGCATTGGGGAGCTTGGGGGAGAGGTATATCTACTTTAAGAAAAATGCCCACGACCAAATATTACCCATTATTTCTACTTTTCAATTATTCATATAAGCTTTAAGTGTTTTTGTTCATCCCTTTGGTTTAATGTGTCCTTGAAATTAGTTTTCAGTGACATTTTCTCTTTAAAGTTTGATGTATGTAATAGACTACCAAAAAAGACAATACCTTTTACCTCACTGCTAAAAACACTTCACATGGGTGTACCTTTTTTGGAGAGAAAAAAAAGAAACAGAAAGAAAAGATCATCTGAGGTGGGTGTGGTAGCACACACCTATAATTCCAGCACTCGAGAGGCTGAGGCAGGAGGATTATTTGAGTTTGAGACCATACTGGGCTACCAGGTGAACACAAAGCCAGCCTGAACTGCATAATGAGACCCTATTTCAAAAAGACAAAAATAAAAAAATTTTAAAACGATTCTCTGAAATAGTTTTACCTCTTTCTGAAATTAGTTTAAGCATCTGATCATTCTTGAGAAACTAAATCTCAAAAGCACATAGAAAAGTATCCCCCTTGCACTCTTCTGGCTAGCAGCAGAGAGCTCATGGGTTAACTATTGAAATAATGGTAATGGGTGTCTGTCTTCCGGGAAGTGTTCCAGGGTTCCAAAATACAAAGCACACGCAGCCCCCTATCAGTGAAATACTGTGAACTCAGCAGTGGACGTACATTGTCGAATACTTTTAGCACCAGGCTTTTTTTTTTTTTTTTTTTTTTTGTAATGTTGCAGAAGCAAGCAGCCCAGGAAGGTTTTCACCACATTTGCCTCCTCAGGGCTGAGTAGAAATAAAGCGCTTAAAATGAACTCTCTTTGTCCATACACAGGTCTGACACCACTGCAATGAGAACTCCGGCACAGATACAGCCAGCAGCATCTTGGAAAATGAAGAGAAGAGAAGAGACAGAAAAGATAAAGTGCACTGAACCCTGAACTTCACCCCAGCCACGCACTGCCTCAGGAGCCGGCTCAGGTTCCCTGTGAGTCTGTGAAACAGAAAATCACCCGAGGGAGCACAGTCTGGGTGAGTGCCTGTGGATGCAAGGGTCGGGATCTACTCAACGCTCAGGGAACCCTGGGTCGCGCAGAGCCCTGGGTGCTGGGTCGTCTGCAGGTTGCAGCGCCCAGTGTCCTCCAACTGCCCTGAAAAGTCCCGCAAGGCTTCAGGCCCTTCCTCACTGCGACACTCCTGCAGGGTGCCTGCGTGTTTCTACAGAAAAGGGTCCCAAAACAAAATAACTTTCTGGCACAAATCACCAAAGAAGGCCAGCTGGATTTGGAGGGAGGCATTTTCTAGATGAAAGCATAGGCCTCCCTGGGCGGCAGCTCCAGGGGCGCGCTGCTGCGGCACGGGCTTGCTGTGGATTTTGGGTATGTTCACTGTAAGTCTTTATCAGGAATCTTAAACTGAGATTAGCCCCAACAGTAAGGGAAATATTAATATTGTTTTCTTTTCTTTTTCAATAGCAGGGATTGAATATTCGCTCTCTGAAAGGATTAAAAAAAAAAAAAATCTAAAATCCCAAAGCTCAGATTCAACAAATCTGAACTGTCACATCTCATACCTTTCATTCTAGGAGCTTGGCTCGTGTTAACACCAAAATCTAATGAGTTCTGTATCAAATAGAAACTATAAGTAAGTATTTGAGGTATGTTAGGGCATGTTAATGTTCCCCGGGCTATGTAAATGATATTTATCTTAAAAATCTAATTAAACATTAATGCTGATGGTTCTTAAAGGGGCTTCCTACAGATTTTTTTTCTATTTACACAGGAAATAATATCTCTAGTCTTCAGAAATAGCAATACATCAAAAAAGAGATGTATTAGGCCCATTATTCTATACTCATATTTTGCCTCTGTTAACCAAAAATCACTGTCTGCACCATTTGGTGTGAGAAGCAAGGCCAAGGAAACCTGCAGCTCAACCCTGACTTTGTCACTGAGCAATCCTAAATAAGTGACTTCCCTCTGAGCCTCAGATTCAGAGAGACAGAGACAGAGACAGATATAGACAAACAGAGAGAGACAGAGACAGAGAGAAAGGTGGGAGATTAAAGCAGAGGGCTGGGATGCAGCCCAATGATAGAGCACAGGCTCAGCTCCCGCAAGCACCTAGGTTCAATCCCTAACACTATGAAAACAAAAGCCAAAACAGAACCTAGCACAAAAATATTTACAAGAGGATTCAAATGGATAATATATAATATAATAACTGCCTGCAAAATGCTCTGCAGTGACTGCTAATTAGTTTCTTTTGATCTTCCTTTGTCCCCATCCCAAACATTGTGACACCATGATTCTGAGTGACACTCTCTCTCTCCCTTCCTCCCTCCCCACCACCCCTCCTCCCTGCACCTGGGATTGAGCCTGGGGCCTTTGCAGTGAGCTAGCTATATCTCTAGCCCATTTTAAGCAGAGTTTAAAAGGAGCTAAATTGCCCAGGTGGGCTGGAACCCACAGTCCTCCTACCTAGCCTCCCAGAGTGCTGGGCTTCAGGTGAGAGACACCATGCGCAGCCCAACTGCTTACCAGGACCAAGACAACCAACACAATGTTTCCCAACCACCTACTCTATACCCTGCTAGTTTCCAAATTAATAGGATGAACTCAAGGACAGTATATTCACATATTAAACCCAAAGAGTACATTAATTTACATAACTGATAAAGGAACAAGATGCAAGATGACCTTTTGCCAAAGCAAAGAACTGAAAGCCTAAGTACACAAAGAGTGACAATTAGAATGTCTATAGGAGCTGTGACTATAAAATATTATAACCAGTTTATAAACAAACATGTAAGATCTTATATATACAATTAAATACTATCATCTTTAAATAGTCACTAAGTTGGCTAGGTCATATTTCAGTGAGGCTACTGTAGCCTAAAGCATTTTGGAAACAATTCTTAATTGGCACATATTCCAAACCTTCATTCCTTCATGACCTCTACTACTCATTCTGCATCACTAACAATACATCAACAGCACACCTGTCATTAGTCCATACAAGGAAGGAAGTACTAACATTAAGAGGGACATGACAGGCCCACTTCTAATGCAATCATCCTGATAGGTTTCACGGAGGAGCAGATTGTAATCAGTACATTGGTAGTGGACAGTACCTAGTGCCCAGTCAGTGACTAAGTGGATGACTGCTCAAGGAAGAAAAAGGCCAGGGTTTTTCTAATTTTCCCTGGTGACATTAACAATCATAGCACCAAAAGCACTGCCGATTTTACCCAAAGTCTCCCACGAAGGATTCTTAATGATCAGGAAAAAGTTAAGGAACGACCGCTCCTCCTGCACACTTTTAGCTCCAACACTAAAGGACATTTTCCCTTCTAAAGGGTCAAGATTATTCAGAGAGGGTCAAGAGGAACACAGAGTCCCTAGAGCAGATGCTGGGCTAATCAGAGATGTTTTCTGGAAAATCTTTAAAGGCTTCACATTGGCTAAAGCTTGACACAATCTCAATCATAGCTAAGCAACACTGCACACTTCCCTGGGAGCCAAGCCAGGAAGCAAGGATGAGATGAGCCCTTGCCACCTGCCACAAGCTTCCCTTGTGGCAAACGATACTCAGTCTGGCAGAGGTCACCCTCTCCACGAGCCAAGCACAGCCCAGGCAACCATCTGACCTGTGTCAACCCTGGGTGGAGAGGAAAACAGCACTGTACTGGAAATTCTATCTGTGCAGCCAAGCAAGGAGGGAAGCCACACAGTCTGAGTGTATGTCCATCACCTCTGCCCCATGGGAAAGCGTAAGTCGCATCTTGGGCTAATCCTACACAGGCATGGGCTCCTCAGTAGCGCACTCAGCTCCCCGGGGCCGGGACCTATGAGTTCCCTTCCACTGTTCATCAGCACCCTCGGTGGCATCTGCCTTCAGCACCCAGCAGAACGTGTCCTGCATGAGGCCTAAATCAGAGCAATGCGGGGAGATCCTGTGATGAATGACAGGCTAGGAACCAAAGGGATAGGAAAATCCTCTCTCAGAACCGCTGTAGGAAGGACACAGGACAGGAGCCAAAGAAGACAGGGTATAAAGTGATTGGCTCTCCGGGATAGTGCCATTTAGTATGACAGACCAGGCTCTCTTAAATAATTTTCTTTACTCAGGAGCTTACTCTGGGTCCGGCTTGCAGACCTCCCTCTTCCTGTAGTCAAAGTGATTTTCATATTCCATGGAAAGCTTCCCTGGCTTAATTACTTATATTTAGGAGTAGCCACCATAATTTTCTGAACCAAAATAAATTTAAAAATAAAAAGGGAGAAAGAGGAAGGGAAGAAGAGGAAGGAAACACCACAGAATTCCCGGGGCTTTAAAGATGTAAGTAAAATGGTCCAGTGGGATTCCACATCACCCCTGGAATTTCTTTCTCAACTACTGTGAATGTTAAAGTTGTACTTCTTAACTGTCCTGATGAGCCAAAGGAATTTTGACGGCAATTTGCTTGGATGAGAAAGCCTTCCAGTTTCCTTATGATGCATCTCAAATTACAGTTCCCAGCCATGTTGTTTAGCACGCTAGTTTTAAAGCCCCTGATGAAATACTGAAGTTTATATTCAAGCTATCAGATTTATGATTCCGCAGCCTCTTGTGATGGGACAGGCAGACTAAAAGAGAATGTCTGATGAAGTGATGTAGCCATTCCTTTGATCGCACTATGGGTACAATTCCTGTGAAGTGTGAAAAATTCTACCTGATTGATAACTCTGCTATGGCTTAAATGTTATTAACAGTACTTTAGGGAACGTTCAGCTTTTCTTTTCAGAAACAAATCTGCTTTATTCTCTGAAAGCAAAGGTAACATGCTGCACTTACAGTTTTCCAATCAAATTGCATAGTTGAGGCAAATTCATTTGTGCTTTGTAGCAGAGCTCACAGTAGGTATTCAAATCTAGAATCTTGGATTTGCAAATGTGAAGTCCCGGTGTCACCCACCTTAATCGCCAGGGGAAGCTAATGACACGCTGGGCCGCTGCCTCTCCCGGGTCATGCTCACCTCCCACCCGCCTTCCCCTGCCCAGCAGCCGGAGCAGTAAACTAACATAGCAGAAGCCCTGACAAAGCTCCGTGACCTCCTCCTTGCCAAGGGGAGACAAAGGTTCCAGTCTCCTTGAGGTATCCAGCCCTGAGTCAGTAGTGGCTGTGTACACTGAGTTTTGTTGGGTTGAGGATTGTATCTGTAGAGGTTAAAAAAGAAAGAGAAGAAGGCACCGGTGTTTCTAAAGTTGCCGTGTT
Organism: Ctenomys sociabilis; assembly: GCA_004027165.1. NCBI lineage: Eukaryota > Metazoa > Chordata > Mammalia > Rodentia > Ctenomyidae > Ctenomys > Ctenomys sociabilis. The sequence goes on from PVKA01007724.1 coordinate 17,537, forward strand.
CAACTCAACCAACAAAAGAGTCATTTCCCAGCTTCAGGAGGCGGCTACAGGGCAGCAGGGCTCTCTGCCAACCCTGGCTCCGCCGAGGAACTGCTTGCTTCTGGGAAGGGTCCGGGGTAGGTCTGTGCTGAGGGAGCGACCCCTTTCTGCAAGCCTGCATCCTCGGGGAGCACCCCCGGGGTGCTGAAGGCTGGGCATGAGGTAGTCCGGGCGTGCTTCTCGGAGGCGGCGTCCGGCTGGCGCACCAGCTCGCTCACCGTGCTGAGCGGAAGCTCCCGGCACCGCTGCCTCCGCACTCCGTCCTCCTTGTATTTGATGGAGTACCAGGCCAAGAAGATGAAAATAAAGCCGACAAACTTGAGGCCGGCCGCCAAACCAAAGTAGACGAAACGAAACGACGTCACGTTGTACTCCCAGCAAGAGCCCTGCACGCCGCAGTCCTGTTGCCAGAGCATGCAGGTGGTGTCAATCACAGCTCCAAAGTAGATCGGGGTAGGAATGTACGCTAGGGTGATGTCACCGGAGGCGTGGCCAGACAGCACACCGCACAAGGGAAGACAGATTTTAAATTAGAAATGTAGACTGCCCAGAAAACAATTGAAGGGAATGATGGTTGCGTCACTTGATTTTTAAAACTATATCATTTCATAATGATTTATTTTAAAGACATTCATTAAATAGTACATACTTAAAATAGCAAATACTTAAAATACTTAAGAAGCAGTACTTAAAATTGCAACTCAGAATGTGCAACTTTTAGGGCCATAAAGCTATCGCTTGGATGTGTACAGCAAACCCTCGCATTATACACGCTAGGTTCAATTTTATTTGGCAATTATGCCTCAATAAAGCTGCAAAAAAATGTCTACTGCCAAAAATGCCACTAGAGAATCCCTTTAAACTTCAAAATAGATTTTGCGCTGGCATACTTGAGGAGCTATCCTCCAGCCCTTTATTGCCTATCTCCGCTCAGTGGCACCTAGGTTTAGTGGGCTGAGTCCCAGTCGGGGTGCAGCAAGAGCCTCAGGAGGGTGCTGTCTCCCCTGAGTCAGACACCACATCAAAAGGCAAGTTCACAAAGGCAGCTGGGCTGCGGAGTAATATATGGTATAAAATCTATCTTTGAAGCTCATGGCATTACAGGAGCTTTGTTGTTTGGGCCACGATAGGAACACTGTTTAATGCTGGAAGAAAGTCTGCTCAAGAGGAATGTCTCGGGCTGCTCCCACGGCCTTGCCTACAAATACACACCCTCCTTTAAAGTCCTCTCAGGCAGAAGCCCCCAGTTCCCGTGGTGTTGGTGTGTGTCTCCACTCTATTAACTAAACGAGGTACTTACGTAAGCTGCTCGACAACCTGACACCTTATTACTCCGCAGTGCAGCCTCATGGCCTGTCAGGATACCCCACGGACGCTCAGCAAGTGCACAGAGGAAGTGATGGACAGAAGGCAGGAGAGGAGGAAGGGAAGACAAGAAAGGGAACAAAGGGCAGAGGGTGGGAAAGCTAACAGACCAGAAAGCTGGGATGCATTTTGCAATAAGCGGTGTTTTGTGAAAATGAGATCTATCACTACAACTAAAATTTAAAGTTAGATAAGTAATAAGAACTCTTCTGCTTTGAAATTTTGAGGAAATGGAATCAGCTTGTTAGCCTAACCACACATTTCACATTCAATAGAAATTATGATAAGATTAAATTAAGTGACAAACAGCTGGCCTCTCTCCCTGCCTGGCTCCTGGTCCTGCAGCACCCCACTGCTGGCTTCCGACTCCCTCCAAACTTGTACCATGTCACCTACTCCAAGGCAGCAGAGATGGGGAGAGCCGAAGAGTAGGAATTATTTTTTTTTCTCCTATCTACTCTTTCCTTTGGGGCATCAATTTCTTTCTTTGAAAATAATGCTGAATTTTTCAGCTATATGTGTCAGAATTTGCTTTATCTAGTACACATTCAAAATAGTATTAGAGACACAAGCCATCTATTAGATAGAATTAGAAACACTGACTGTCTCGAGTTTATTGGAAAATGCTCATTCTCAAGCTGAGCCATCAACCACAAACATGGCACACAGAGAAGAATAAGACTTCAAAGGGCAGGGCAATGCCATTTAAAAAGGTTTCACCCTTCACAACCTAAAGTTTGAATCAAAAAAACTTTTTTTGGTCCTATCAACAATGGTACTGGTTACTGGGGAGAAAACAGCAGCTGAAAAAAATGACCTGCCACTGAAGAAGGAAAACATGAGCATGGGCATGAGGAAGTGGACCTACAATGTACTGCCTTTGATCCAGACCATCGCCACTGCACATGCCCTTCCCACTCACTGACCCAGGACTGCACAGGGGACACATGTTTGGACAAACTATTCTTTTTTGTTTTTAGGGGAGGGTCTACAGGATGTTCAGGGTCTCACGACTAGATCGGACTCATAGTGATCCGCCTGTTTACAGCCTCCCAAGAGCTGGGATTATAGGCGTGGCCCACCATGCCCAGTCTCAATCTCCATCTCCGCGCTTCTCTGGGAGCAGGGCCTGCATGGCAGGCCCCGGGATTGGACTCCAGCCCCTGCGCCTGTTTGCAGGTGCTTTAATCCTGAACAAACTATTCTTTGTGTCCTGCATTCACAGTGACATTACACTAATGTGCTTTTCTTGTGCGGGTGCAAAACCTGCGGTGTGGTTCTACATGTCATTTTTTTTCTCTTTAGAATCTTATTTTTCTTAGGAAACTTGATGTGTACTCTTTGCTCAGTCCAGTACAATTACTATAAAGAAATAAGAAACTGACATTTTTACAAGTAGTATGTGTGTCCACCTTCCTTTCATGTTAAGAATCCATAAAGGGACCAAAATGCCAGGACAACAAACCCAGTATGAATTTCTTCGTGTCACACTGTACAAAACTTCCTAGAGAATGCGGCCCAAGGTCATGTTCACAGGCAAAAGGAAACCAACTCAAAGTTGGTTTTGTTTCTCTGTTTCATCAAAATATCTTGTCAGTTTTTAGCACAAATCTGAAAATAGGGAACTGTGCTCTTACCCCAACCCTATAAATTCCCAGCCATGAAGGGTATTGACTGACATTTTTAAAAGACAATGAGAATTTTGCTCACTTGCAAGAGGAACAGCCATGAGGCACACTTGGAAACTTAGGGACTTACCAAGTGTTCGCAGCAAGACAAACTGCATCCCCAGTGCAAAAGGTCTCTCTTCATCTGCCACAGACCTACAGTGGGGGGAAAAACACAGGTTTTCACTACACAGCAGCCCCAAGAGAACAGGTGCCAAGTCAGGCTTGCTTCAGGCACCAGAAGATTTACTTCCCTAGAATTTGCTGGCACCAGCCAAGCAAGGTGGGGGACAGCTACATAACAAAATGAGCTCTGCTCAGTGGAGATCCTAAAATGATTCAATGAATTCTAACTACTTCCATGTAAATACTAGTGGAAGGTCAAAGGCTCTTGACTGAAAAGGCAGAAGGAGCTCTCACTGGGAGTTATTCTTTTTTATTTTTTTAAATAATTCATAATATTTTATCTTAAAAACTAGATCTTTACCCTCTATATGCCTACACTTTCCTCAATGCTATATGTATCCATGGAAATCACTCCCATAATTCCCAGGGTAGGAAGAATAAAAATAAGAACAAAGAATATATCCCAAAACTGTACCAAAAACCCAAGTCAAAAGTCAGAGAAAGGGTCAACTCCAAACCACATTTTTTCCTTTTCCTACAATTCATGCCCAAAGTAATTCCCATGTGGCAGAAAGACTAGAGCTTACAGATTTTGAGATTAGCAGAAATTATAGGGCTCCTTTTCTGAGGCTGGGTATTAAAAGCCAGCTGGTCAGTTGCTATGTTTGAACACTGTAGAATGGGTGGCCCTTTACTGGATTATCTAGCATCTCTAGCATCTCTCATAAGGCTAAAGTGCAAAGCAGTAGATCATGAAGGCAGAAAATTTCTTACTGGTCCATGCAGCTTTCTAAGTGGCGTGTGGGGCACAGCAGCATGCACCATAGTCCTGGCTCCTCAGGAAGCGCAGGGGTTGGATCACTTGAGCCCAGGGACTTGCTACACAGTGATACACCATCCAAGACACAATAAAGACACCATTTATCCCAGGGCTTCAGGTATGTAAGGGAAAAGGTTTCCAGGGACCAGCACCCTCATCACCTTGTCCCCAGATCCTTTATGTTTCTTAGGATTTTTCCCCAGCTCTATACACATAGTTATCAATCCATACATAGCTGCTGATGGACAAATGTGACCAAAAACAACACCAGAATATTCTTCCTATGCTTTATGAACTACCAAGGAGCAGCTGTCTGGAAACCTCCACCTTAGCATCCAGCAGGACAGAGGCCAGGACAACCCAGTGCCACAAGAAAGACGGGCCGACTCCCTTCCCCACATCCTGGCTACATGGGCCCTTGTCCCTGAAGGCCACAGTGCATGGCCCTGTGTTTCACCTCTGCCCTTCCTGCCTCCACTCTTGAAACCTTTACTGCAAACACCAGCACATTGATCTGAATGTAGCAGCATCAACTTTTAATAGAACAAAAGTAGCCACTGTGTTCGCTAATAAAAAAATTTTAAAAAAGCTGAGCGTGGTGGCGCATGCCTGTAATCCCAGCACTAGGGAGGCTGAGGCAGGAGGATTGTTGTGAGTTCGAGACCAGCCTGAGCTACAAAGTGAGTTTAAGGCCAGCCTGAACTGCACAGTGAGACCCTGTCTCAAAAGGACAAAAAAAAAAAAAAAAAAAAGGATAATACAGCCAAGAAAGCACAGCCTAAATCTAAAAAAAAAAAAAAATCACATTTTTTTTTCAGGCTACCCTTTCCTTGATCCAACTCCAAAATTTCAGATGGGAGCAAAATGAATGAACTCAGCACTGTGAAGTGCAGGCCCAGCATAAATGACTACGGAGTCTGAAGGTACGCACTAACTACCTGCAGGGTTGGAGATAACTACTTCTATGGTGTGTATGATCTAGCAACTTTACCAAGTCACTTCCTGCCTCCTCTGGGGTCTGCTTTTCAGCTCATACACAGATAGTTTCTACCTCCTGAAGTCCAACTTGTAGGGCAGAGACTTTAGGAAGAGCACAGACCCAAATGATGTTTCACCAAACAATAGGACCAGACCCGGCTGAAGAACGTCCCAGAGCATGAAATGTTACAGTCCTCGCTTCCCTTCCTCATGCTGCTTGTACCACCACTTCCCAGAAGTGACTGCAGGTGGCTGGGATCCCACCTGAGTGTGACTATGATAGCTGAGGGCTGGGCACACGCCGTGATGAAGGTGACAATGAACAGGAACACTAAGAAGGGGATGAGTGTATTGCAGGTCCGTCTGCACTTCCCCGACACCGCATAGCCATTCTCGTTGAGATACGTTTTCACTATAACCACGCGGAGCTGGCCTCGCTGGCCCACGGTGGGCGGGGTGATCACTTGGCGGCTCTGGACGCAGGTGCACTCAGTGTAATTCCGGATCTAAGGGACAAAATAAGGACAGCCGATTGAAAGCAGAACGTGGCAGCGGAACAGCAAGGCAAAGTAAGTGCACTCTAAAATAACTATAGTATTTTAGAGTTGTCGAACTTCTACCAAAAACATTGCTCTCACTGATGACAGGAAGGTATCTGGTCAAAACAGTTTAAACTGAAGCTTTTTGGAGAGCTTTCAGTAAGTATTTCTATGACGTTCACCTGCCAGAAGCTCATGTGGGGTCATCAATGTATTTTGCTTTGATTTCCATAGAACTCTCGGGTTCTCCAATTCAATCCCCAGAAACAGGGTTTCAGCTGTGTTCAACGCAGTGCTTTGCACAACCCTGCTCTCTGCCTCCCAGGCTAGGTCTTCCTCTCTGGTCCTATTCTCTGCCACCACTCAGAGCACTGAAGTTAATGCCTAGTAAAAACGATCAGAACACAGCATGATGACAACTCCAGCTTCAGCGCCTTTTTTAATTGCCTGGTGGCCTCCGCCCTACCAAAGCATAACAACCCCGCCCCACAGATGTAATTTAGGGTGGTGACCACCGCTCTGGCCCTGTGCTGCTCTTGTCACCTGCTCTGTCTGGAAATGCTGCTGAGGCCCAAGTCACTTACTCACATTCTCCAACAAGTGTCTGTGACTCCCTACTGCTATCCCAAATGATGTTCCAAGGGACAGAAGATACTGAAGAGCAAAAGACCAAATCCTCTCAGTTAACTACCAAAATTCCCACTGGAACAAGGAATTTCAAAGTGAAAATGAAACTTCATCCGTCATCGCCTATACAGCAGCAAACCACGATAGCGAGCAAAGAGCCAGCCAGCTCACTGCTGAGGCCTGGTTCTCACGGGGCCACTGACAGAAGCAGTGCGAGCAGGTGTGAGGTGGGCCCCTGTCTCACCATCTCTGCTGGGGTTCAAAGAACAAGCTGTGCCTGGAGAATCAGTCCCCCTTAGCAGAACTCTCACTCCCTCTCGGCATGCTCTCACAGGAGCTCGCCAGCCAGTGAGGCATTGGGAGCTACCAATGGGGATTCTCAACTTGTCATTCCTTTTTTTTAATGGTCCTGGGGATTGAAGCGAGGGCTTTGTGCATGCAAGGCAAGAGCTGAGCCTCATGCTCCTTACTGCACCCCCATCCCACTTCTTTATGTACTGAGAATCAAACTCAGGGCCTCCAACTCACCAGGCAGGCGCTGAGACCCTGACTTATAACCCCAGCCCTAACATTTCACTCTAATTTCAACCTCATAATCAAAAATGGCATCTCTAAAACAGCCAAGCAGGGCTATCACATCCTGTCTCCTGCACACAGCAGGCAGGTGCACATTAACTTTTAAATTAAAGCAACTGTCTATCATCTATTCTTATGCAGAACTTAAACCAGGCTCAACAAAGAATAGAGTAGGACACACAAACCTCTTCCCACAGTATCGAAGCCTATTTAAAGTTCAGGAGGAAAAGAATCCTCAAAATAGCCTGGTCTTGAATTGACAGAAATATCTTTCCTCTGAAAGGTTCGAATACAGGTTGAATTGAACTGCTAGTGTACAAAAACATGGCCACCAGCCATCTGCCCAGACTCCGGCCAGAGGCCGTGCTTAGGCTCCTGCGTCAGCCTAAGTGTGGTCACCTTGACCTTCACTCCATGACAAGGGCCCAGCCGGAGGATCAAATGGAAAAGCTGGAGCCCAACCTTCTCAAGTTTCACTGAGTTGGCTTGACATATAGAATAGGAGAAGGCCGGAATGGAACCAAGGCTCCACACCCAAATGCATCATTTTTTGTCATCGCTGGCAGAAAATGATAGCACTGTGTAATTGTCTTCCCGCTAGACACCTGTCAGAGGAACTGGGCAGGTTAATCTGAGCCCCTTGAAAAGGGGGACTGGAATTGTAATAGCTGCATACAAATTCACTCACAGCCTTGCCACAGGATCCTGGATTAACAGCAGGAGGGGAATTTAAGAAGTACACTCACCCCAGTGCTCAGATTGCCACTATTCATGCAGCCAGCTAGACAAGGATTAAAGTACGTAATCCCATCCGATCCACACACTGGCTCATACTCATGTATCTTACAACCACAGTTAACATTGCAGCTTCCCGTCAGATTCCTGTGGGGCATGGTCAGAGAAGGTCTAAGAAAGAAAAAACAAAGTTATCATCAGTCTATGTTAAAAATGAAACTAAAAGGAATATTCTTCCTTTTCTTTTTGGCGGAACCGGATATTGAACTCAGGTCCTTGCGCTTGCCAGGAAAGCCACTTATTCCACTGAGCCATCTCCCCCAGTCCAGAATATTCTTGATATGTAGTGATTTGTTCATTTTAGAGAAGACAGGGGGCTAGGGAGATGGTGAGGGCTGGGGAGATGGCTCAGTGGAATAAGTGCTTCCCTGGCAAGCTCAAGGGCCTGAATTCAATCCCTGGTTCCACCACAAAAAAAAAAAAAAAAGTTTTAGAGGAAGACATTACCCATAACTAGAGCTATGGTACCATAAAGTGGCCACTCTCACAATGACTTTTATGACTTTACAGCAAAACATAAAGAAAGATATGTTGGATTCAATACTTTTTGTTGAATTCTCTGCCCACCTCAATTTGACCCTTTATTAAATGCGATGGATCTAACTGTACATTTCAGCTCAGCAACTCTATGCCCAAATAACTCCTCCCTCTCCTTCTCCCTAGAAGTGTGAGCGTGTGTCTGTGTCTTACGAAATCTGAGCCATAATTTATTTTGCTTAATTTTACTTAGTTTTGTTGGTATAAGGATTGAACCCAGCACCTCACGCATGCTTACCATGCACCCTGCCACTGAACTCCATGTCTATCCCTAGTTTGCTTGACTTTTAATTGACGTATCATTTATAAATGTACGGGATAGGACATGATCCTTCAATACATGTATGCGTTGTGTAATGGTCAACTCAAGATAATTATTGTACACCTCAATTCAAACATTATCCACCTCTTGAACTATAAATAGACAAAATCCTGTCAGTGCCAAATCAGGAACATCATTGTGAGCGTGTAAGACTGTGATAAGGTGAGGATGCACAATCAAATGTGGGGGGTTTTCTCTTCCCACAAGACCACGGTGTCAGATGCAAAGAAATGGCACAATACGGAAACTTCTAAGAAAGTCAATTCAGCCCACAATTACAAAGAAGAAGAAAAACAAGAAAGGATACAGGCCTGGGAAAAGAAGCATAAGATAGCAGTGAAAAACAGAAATAGGCAGATATGGGGGGGGACCCCCACAGAACAGCAGATGTCACTCCATGCTGTTCCTAATCATGGCTTTTTAAAATGTTGTCACTATTTCTGCTTTTAATGGTTTGTCCATTTTAGAGAAGACATTACCTAGATCTATGGTACCATAAAGTGGCCACTCTCAGAGTGACTTTTATGACTTCACAGCAAAACACAAATCACTAAAATGGACAAAGCACATTTGCTCTGTTTTGAGACAGGGTTTCGCTCTGTAGCTCAGGCTGGTCCCAGATTCCCAACAATCCCCCTGCTTCAGCCTCCACAGTGCTGGGATTACAAGCGTGCACCCTCATGCCCAGCTGAGTCATCGTTTTTGCACCACTGGCAAATACTACCTAAAGCTAAATGCACTAGCCAAAGCAGATCCTTCGCTCATCCGTCCGTCCACAATCCATTCACCCAACATCTCTTCTGGAGCATCAGTTAACGCGCCAGCATCTAGCTTTGTGACTGCCTCAGTAGCACTTACCCCGTGCTTATCCCCAACCACACGCATCCACCTAACAAAGTGTCGCTTGTTCCCAGTGCTTCCTCCTCTGACCTCTTTCACACTTTACTACAAAGCCTTCACAACTCAATGGGCAAAACAAATCTGAAACAATATTAAAGCCTTCCAAACGGGCAGAGGCCAAACTCTCTTTGTTCACATCACTCAGCAGAAAAATACTTGAAACAAGACATTGCTAATTCTTACATTCATAAACTCTTAGTCCCAAAACACTTTCAAGTCTGAATAAACTTAATTCTAGACCAGTGGTTCTCAGCGGGACGGCTCGGCCCCTCTGTGGGAGATAGCTTCAGTTTTCACAAATAAGGTGGTGTTTTTCTGCCCAGGAAGCAGAGGCCACAGACGCTGGTGACATTACACCATGCACAGGACAGATGGCACCTTCACCCCACAGCAAGAATTATCTGGACCATATAGCCATATGTTGATGGCAGGCCAAGTGCCACATTCCAGACTAGCTACTTTGGGCTAGTGAAGATGAAATGGAAGGTTACTGGGGCGGAGAGATTCCCTGTGAAGCTGATTAGTGCAGTGTTACCTGCACTTCCATGAAGAGTGTTCACCTGTGTGGCCATTTTCTTTACCGGAACATCAAGAATTAAACCACAATCCTTCACGGGATAAAAGGGCTTTTATATGCCTGCATGCTTGCTCACTGAAAATGGTGCGCTTCGCACAACACCCACAGCGACTGCTGCGACTGCTTAGGGCCCCGTAACCGCACATTTTGCTTTTGTTCATGACAGCTACAGATTCCAGGTGTCTGTCCTTTAAGAAAATGTCCATTTGAGGGAGACAACCTGAGGAAAACACCAACAGATGCTCAAGATTCATTGACTGCAGAAAGATAACTGCTTTTCTGATTTCAAGAAACAGTCTCAGGGCACCCTTGGTTACACGTGCTTCTCCCATATGATCACGCTGCCTGATACAAAGAAATGGTGACCACAGGCGAAGCTCAAAGAAATTGATTCAGACAACCAGCAGTGCAAGGAGGTGCACGTGCATGAGAAGGCACGCCAGGAAAGGTGATCATGGAGAAAAGAGAAAGCCGCTTGCGCTGCTCAGTGGCTGTGCTCATGCAGACACCCCTTCCTTTTTCTAGAATAATTTCTAGATGGATGTTTGTTCAGTATCCATTTTCCAAAGAACAGACTGGATGCTAATAAGCATACAGATATTTAAACCTGAGCAAGACAAAGCAATCGCCCCTTACCCAGAAATGGACCCATAACGGGAACATTGAGCACGCACTGCCCTTGCGCAGAGGGCGAGGCGCCCTTGACAATGAGCCGTTCTTGCTAACTCATGAATCAATGCAAGGCTAGCGTCAGCCAAGGCCCCGGGACTCACAAGCCAATGCTTCGCAAGCTCATGGCCCAAACTGCTGGCCTGAGAGTCACAGATAGTATCTTACTTTAAAAACTATGGGATGATAGAGCTAGAGAGTCAAAGCAGATTTCTCATTAGTGAGTAAACTCCCTAGCTCAAAACTGGGAAACTACGAGGGGTATAGTAATTGATCAAGTTATATAAAGGAATATGATTCACACATCGAAAAACCCTTCATGCTCATAAACTAGAAAACATATTACGTCTTTCTGAAGATTACATAATCTTTATCAATTGCCTTCCGTCCTCAAGAAAACCTCAAACTGAAATGTTTTTCCCCCAACATTTAAATTCTTGGCTTCGTATTTAAATCTTTCCATGGCTATACAGAACTGTGCAACATCTGGTTTATAATTATCATCCTCATAACCTTCATTATCATTTAAAACACTAGCAAAACCCTATTTTACTCCACAATGTGATAGCAAGGTAGCTTTAAGGCCCTGTCCTTAGTGTGGCTCACTGCGGCTCCAGTCTTCTGGACCATGCATTCAGCTTCTTCCTGGAGAGAGCTTTAATAGTGCTTTCCTGGCATTCAGCTTTCAGCAAACCTGGACAGTAGACTTGAAAAGGCCCGGGTCTACCTCCAACTCCCAAATTCACAAGGGACTGTGAACCTTAGGTTTTATATTTATAAAACAAGAGATCGAAATATCTGTGCCACACAGTTGTTGAGGGGATTCAGTGAGCAGTCATTTGCTCAATGTCCAGCACTGTAACTAGGACACATCAGGTCCTAAGGTGTGTCTTTATCTACATATGGCAGACATAATAACTAGTAACGCTAACATAATCACAAACAAGAACAGCACGCACAGTCTCCATTATAAAAGGAAAAAGTATTGGATTTACTCCTACAGAAAACAAGGGGAGAAAAAGTAAATTCAACAGCTGAAGGCCTTGGGCCACTTCTCGTGTCTGGCTCCGACTGTTCCTGCCCACCTGTGGGGAAGGTGAGGGTAAGCAGGGAAGGGGAGAACATGAAAACACAGGTGGTGGCAGAGGCCTACTGCAGGGGTGTAGCTGGACAGTTGTGCATCCAACCGTTGTTGTTATCATTAACGCTTCCTTCAGCTTGGTAGCCAACCAATTCAAACCAGATATAACTTCAAATGTACAATAACTCGTAATTTTTAGAAACCATATCTTTAAATACAGAATTATTTTTACTCAATGGTATGTCCCATGGGTAGTGTTTTGAAATACTCTTGTTTATTATTAAAATTACCAAATATAGAAAATTTGAACATTGACTATAGAATGTGGAAAACACAAAAGGACTAAATTATTAAGCCATTACATAATTCTTTTTTTTTAATTTTTTTATTTTTGGCAGAATCAGGGATTGAACTCAGGCCATTGTGCTTGCCAGGGAAATGCTTATTCCACTGGGCCATCTCCCCAGCCCCAACCATTACGTAATTCCTATCCAGGCTTACGCACTATTATGCCTTTAGTATGTCCTTTTAGTCTCTTCCCAGACTTTTTTTCAATGTGTATGTAGGCTAATACTAAATTATTATCAGGATTTTATACGGAGTTTTAAATTCTATTTTGTTTTCTACTCACAGTATCTGATGAACATTTTTCTATCAATTCTGTTAATAAGCTACGGGCTGTAAATTTCATCTTGAATTTAATAATATTCATAAGCGCTCCTGAAATAAAAAGTCTATTACATTTAAAGAGAGATTATGTACTTTTACAGATTTTATGCTAATTTCTTCAGATTTTGATTATAAAATTTAAAGCTCAATGGGAAAAAGTATTCATATCTTCCTCATCCTCAAAAGAATCACAATTTTCATTTCTATCTCCAAACAGAGCCCCCCCAAAAAAGATGGAATCAGATACAGCGAGAAATATAACTTACAAAGCTAAGTTTAATAATAAAAATAGATAGAATAGGAATAAAAAACACACACAAGATTCTTTTTATGCATTTTGTACAGGGTCTCATCACAACTCAGACTCATATTGATCCTCCTGTCTCAGCCTCCCCTGTGCTGGCATTACAGGCATGTGCCACTACAACCAGTTTTGGGAGGCAGCGCAGCATGTGGTGTCAGGGATCAAACCCAGGTCCTTGTGCTTGCCAGGTAGGCACTTATAAAACTGAGCTATCTTCCCAGCCCCACATACAAGATACTTCAAGCAAACAGTTTCCCACTAAATTTCAGCAGTTTCCTTTAAAATTGGCAATATGTATAATAAGGAAATTATTAATATGTATAATAAGTAAAAATTGTAAATGATGCCAGATTTAAATAGGAAAAAAAAAAAGCCTTCAGCAGATTTAGCAGTCTGCAAGATCTAGGCAGAGGTGCTTTGGCCAGAAACCCTGGCCACCTGGGAGGGCTGCTCCACTCTCTCCGTGTAGCACAGTGCACAGCGGCAAATCAGGGGTGGTGGCAAGAAGACAAGAGGCCTTGGTAAGAAGATGAGAGCTCGCAGCTGGGCCTCTGTCCTCCTAAATACCACAGGGCTGACCTAGAGAGGAGCCAGCAAACTCAGAGTCCAGAGTGGCATGGTGCTTGCTGGCTCCTTCTGTCCAACTCAGAGTCCCACCTGGGAAGTTGTTTCCTGTCATTTGGTAGCAGAACGGCTCTCACCAGCTCTTGGCCAGATAGCTGAGGTCACAGAGCCAGAAGATGATATAAAGAAGATCTAATAAATTTTACTTTGAGTTCAAAGACACAACAGTTGATAAATGAAAGATAATAAAGTTAAAACTGGTGAGCGGCGTTACCCCTGATCTCGTGTGTGGCTTGTAGAGTCGACGTTTGCAGCCGCGAAGGGTTTGGCGAGATGTCTCACACTATTTTTCTGGTGCAGCCTACCAAGAGGCCAGAAAGTAGAAATTACGCTGACTATGAATCTGTTAATGAATGCGTGGAAGGCATTTGTAAACTGTATGAAGAACATCTGAAGAGAATGAACCCCAGCAGCCCCTCTGTCACATACGGTATCAGTCAGTTGTTTGCTTTCATTGATGATGGGGCAGACATCAGTTGCCTTGTGTACCGAGCTGATACCCAGACATACCAGCCCTCTCACACAAAGACTGGATCAAAGAGAAGATTTACATGCTCCTTGGTTGGCAGGTGCAACAGGCTGGCAAATAATTGAGTTGGAAACAGTCGGGGCTGGGGGGCGGGCTTGCAGCGCAGGTGTGTGCCGTGCGCTGTGATGGGATACTGTCCTGGGAGCCTCTTGCCGTTCTGTTCCACTCTAGCCAGGACTGAATGCATTAGATGAAAAGTGAGGTACAAGGATCTTCTCAGCCTGGAACCTCCATGGGCCCTTTTTCCTTTTCCTCTTTTTTTTTTTTTTTTATTTAAACATTTTTATGATTCAGATGGAAGCTGTTCCTTGTCGATGTTGGTTCGAGTCCTTCAGATTGTTCCTGTCTACTTTAACATTCCCTGTATTAATCCTTTACGATGGGGTGGGGTGTGACAAGAAAGTTCAGTTACGGCCTCAAGAAAAAGTCTTAGTGAAAATAAATGTTCTTTAGTTAAAAAAAAAAAAAAAGAAGTTAAAAATATTAAATGATTAATCAAGAATAGTACTGGGTAGAAATTCTGTTCAGGGACATCAAATCTAACTTTATTTTTTGTATTTTAGGGAAGGGTCTACAGGGTGTATAGGGTCTCACTGCTAGATCGGACTTCTAGTGATCAGCCTGTTTACAGCTTCCCAAGAGTTGGGATTATAGGCGTGCACCACCACGCCCAGTCTTCTAATTTGATTTTAGAAATTACTTGAAGAAAAGCTAGTGAAGAACAACAACTTATTTTTCCATTGAGTTCATTGGTACAATTTAGATATACACATTAATTACATTCATCATAGGGAATTTGTATCTGTGCGTGATATAGCTTGGAATCTCCTGCTTTCCCCATTCCCCTCCCCTCCCTTCATGTTAGGATAAGAAAGAGTTAATATAGAGATGTGCTAGATAACCTGAAGGGCCTGTGGGATGAGGAAAAAGAGGGCAGGGCAGCAACAGCTGCAGGAGTAACCAAAAAACACTTGGAACTCAAGGACACCCTGCTTCTGTGTGCTTGCTCCCAGATGCCTAGCAGGTTCTCTCACATGGCCTAAACATTAATCTTGGGCACATACGATGGGAATCTTCTTATGTTCACCTAAAGTAACCCAAAGGCTGAGACTCAAGATGTATAAAAATAAAGACCAAAGGCAGAGTGGCAGCCTGCTTGCTCGAGCCCTCGCTCTCCTGACATTGAGCGTCTGTGTGTCTTTGTTTGTGGCTGGTACCCCTTGAGTCTTTCCGAACACCTTCAGTCCCTTTTCCCCTCCTTTTTCACCAAGTTTGTCCCCATTTTACCCTTTTCTTCTCATTTGATTTCTTTTCCCTTCCCCCATCTTCCCTCTCTGCTCCCTAGTTCTTCTTTCCTTTTTGAACAATTTCTTCCTATTTCACAATTCCTGCTACACATTTTGATTCTCACTTACAATTTTGGTTTACCATAGTCTTTCTGGTATGAGAAAGAGTAACTTCAGTCACCTAATATATATAAAAATACTAACCCTGCAGTTTTCATATTAAATGCCTGCTCTTTTGTCCCCAGCATGAGTAGGACACACCGTGCTAAGCACAACTCAGTGCCACACAGGGAGAGGCCAACCACACTTCCTAATTACAACTATGCAGAAACTGTAGGTGCCGTGGGTATAATAGCTTGAGCTGGAAATGAACGAGGATGTTAGCCACAGTTCCTCAGATCTCTCGTAATGGAAACTCAGCAGATCCTCCAATCTGAAGTTTCCTTTTTTTAAATCTTAGAACACTTAATATGATTTTTTGGGGAGGAGACTGAAAATCTCCCATGCTAAGCACACCCTCCTCACCCCAACCCATCACTTAACAAATGTTTCAGTGTACGATGCATTATTGCTGACTCTAGCCTCAATGGTGTGTAAAATACACTTCTAGACACTTCAAATACCTTTTCTTATTGTGCTGGACTAAAATTTTATCTCCCAATTAGTAAGTTCCCATTTTGCTTCCCTCAGAACCTGGCAACCAGCATTCTGCACCTTCAGTCTATGAATTTGACTGTTTCAGATACCTTTAGATACCTCAGTCAGGCAGCCACTGTCTTTCTTTGACTGGTTTTTGACTTAACAGAATGTTCTCAAGGTTCATCTCTGTTGTTGCATATTACAGTTAGTTCCCTTCTTAAGGCTGAATAGTGTCCTAATACATATCCCCTATGTTTTTTAAGAGAGAATAAAAATAGTAATGAAACCATTAGAAATGATACAGAATTTGACTAAACAATATAGTAAGAATTCAACAGTGGCTTTTGTATTGCATATTGTTGTCTTCAATGCCCTGTGGTCTTTATCCACACATCTGCTCACCTACCGTGGACATTTAGATCATTTCCACTTAGAATTCAATTCTGAATTCTTTAAGAGAATTCATTAGTAACACACTGGGTTCATTCCACAAACTATGATGACTCTGTTGGGTCCTCCAGAAAATTCATTCTCCTGACCCTCCCCACCCCACCCCAGGCAGTTACATGGTTCAGGAGCACTTCCCAAAAGGCCTCTGCCGTTATGTACTGTGAGGCAGGAAAAGCCCACGCAGCTGAGCCGGGAGCCCTCCACACAAACTTTAAGGAACAGCTTAGTTTGTGTACTGAGCTTTCTTCATGTTTTTTCCTTCTGTCAGAATACTTCAATAATCAAAAACATACTCAGAATCACAGGAATCTGAGTTCAAACTCCAGCTCAGTCACTTTCTAGCTCTGTGACATAAAGCAAGTTTTTAACCTCCTTCTACTCATTTCAAAAATGGGGAAGATATCAGAAGTGCTTATGTATCAGTTGCTCACATCTGTCCCCATTCTACCACCTCTATAATCCTAAGAAAAGGTAACTATTGTAAAGCTTACTTGAGGAAAAAGAAACCAAGTCACAAAGGGATGGAGATGTAGCTCACAGTACAGCCCGCTCTCTGCATGGGGTTCAACCCCTGCATGGGGTTCAGCACCATACAAGAAAAGGCAGAGAGTAAAGAACTTTACATGTACTTCAGGTATCCCTACATCAATTTAATGAGGCAGACTCTATCAGGACCCTGAATATTGTAGGCACCGTGCACAGAAAAGCTCAGTAATCTGCCTCCCCTCACCCAGCAAGGCTCAGGCAAAACTCTGGCCTGGCTGATCTGAGAGCCACAGAGCCAGGACAGCAGAAATGCTCAGCCCGTGGCTCTGTGCCCATCACTCAGCTGTCCCAGATGCAAGAAACCAGTGTGACACGGGCAGAAACAGACTCCTCCCCAGCTTGACATGGGGGCATAAGACTGTGTGGCTATGTGAAATACATAAAGCCAAACAGCACCCCAGAGTGGGGTTCAGGAGAAGTACAGAGACAGGAAATCACGGTGTGATTTAGGCCACTCTTTAGTAATGCATGCCTTTGGGCAAACCGCTTAATCTCTACGCTTCAGTTTCTGTCACTGAAATGCAGTGACAATATGTGCAATGGTGAAAGCTTTACACACAAAAGTCACACATAAGGGCCAGCCACACAGACTTTAAGGAACAGGTTGGTTTGTACAGTGTGCTTTCCTGATTTTATAGGAGAAGCAAATACCAACATACAGGCCTTAAAATTATGCAGGACAGAAACAGATTTTAGTAGGCAGGCGACCACCTGCCACTGAGCAGGCTGTACACTGAAGAAGAAAACCCAGCCGGGACACTGAAATTCACATGTGGCCCACAGCCCTATGTGGAAAAAGGAGCCCATTTTTCTTCACACTGTCAAAGTGGCAGGTCTGTGCGGTGGCGCCACTAAAAATTTTTTATACCAATTAATTCTCGGACTGTCTTCCAAGAAGTAATTGGGGAACCAGTGAAATTCTCCATGGAAACTGGCTCTTTCTTTCTCTGATTCATAAACTTCATGGAAGGCAGACTGAAAATACTAACACAAGTGAGTCCTGTGGGAGGGCCTCATTCTCCTTATTAGGTTGCTATTTCTTGGATAATCACAGTTCAATGAAAAGAGGCATGTCACTTACTGTAGAGCCAGAGAATTAAGAGGCTTACATCAAGCACTTACTAGGATCAGCAATGTGACGTGAGTGACAGCCCCGGGTAGAGAGTGACCCATGTCCTAAGAGAAGCAGCAATATGTCTGGTAATCGGAACAACTAATTTGATGATAATGCTATGCAATACAACAAACACGGTGAGATTCATATTACTTTATTTAGAGAAATTCTGAATCGTTTGTAATTTTTAAATACTACTTTGTACTCTTTAAAAAATAATGATAAAATGAAAGGAAAAAGCAGGGCTGCTGGACATGATCCTCCAGAGAGGGGTAGAGAAATGAAAAATTAAAAAACTTTTTCTCAGCACATTCTAGGAGTTCAATGGTGTGGTAGGACATAGGAAAACTTTGCCTTAACTCTTTATAATCAAAACTATAAGCATATAAAATATCTAAATGCTTAAACTGGAGGTGAAGATGATAGAAACAGAGGCCTCCTTTTTTATACTTCTGTATTATAATAATTTTCAACCATATGCACTTACTACGTTTGTTAACTAGGAGAGATTGATATTATCACCAATTTATATATGTGAAACCAAGTCGCAAAAACATTAGGGGAATTTCTTTTGCTGGGTCCCATAGCTAGATAACAATGTAACCAACACTTGTCTTTGAAAATATTATGGCCTTAGAAAAAAGTTTGAAAGGAGAGAAATTTATAGCATTCACTCGTGGTAACTCCATCTTCTCATTAACATGGAATTGGTTATCCACTAAGAAACAAAACCAGGGAAAAACAAAGAAACTGAGGCAAGGGACTAAGAAGGAAAATAAAATTTAAAAGAAACGCTCATCATGAGCCTAGGGAAAGAACCCAACCAGGGCTAAGAAGATGGACTGCTCAGCAAAGACGGGGCTGCTAAGATAGGAATTCATACATTTGTAATAGAGCCATCAGCATAATTACATAATTTTCTCCTGGTGGTGCTAAGAAAAGTCCGGAAACCATGATTCAGGATCGGCAGGACAGGTGGGGCATTGAGCAAGAGCTTTCAACATCAAGAGGGAATGTGTCAGTCAGCTTTGCATTTCTACACAAAGTACCTGACAAAAGCACTAAAGGAAGAAAGAAAGACTTGTCTTGGCTCAGTTTCAGAGGCTTCAGCCCATGGTTATCTGGTTCCATCTGTGGCCTGAGGTGAGGCAGGAGGCTGAGGTGGAGGGCAGCAGCTCACTCATGACAGCAGGAAGGGCAACAGGACAGAAATGCCAGAGAGCTAGCGGCCAGGAGGAGAGACCCTCCCCAATCCAGTCCCTTCAATTGGGCCTGGCCTCCTGTTTTCAATAGCCCAAATATTGCCATCAAATTCTGGATGAATGCACTGAGGAAGGTAGAGCTCTCCTGATCCAATCATCTACCTCCAAATACACACAACTGTGGACCTTCTCAATCTGAACCATAAGGGACTTGCAGGTTCAAAGAGGGCCGGGGAAATGGCTCAGTGGAATAAGCACTTCTCTGGCAAGCACAAGGGCCTGAGTTCAATCCCCAGTTCCATAAAAAAAAAAAGCAGTTCAGATAACTGAAACCATCTTCTAGCAATTCTGAGAACAACCTCAAAGAGAAGGATTAAAGAGAATGAAGTTGTATGGCATAGAGCAATGGAAAAAGTGACACCAAACTTCATGAAGTGGTGTGCAGATAGGCATGGGTTCATGTGGGAAGGGCACTGGGCAGGGTGAAGAGCCAGCCTGCCCAGGGGAAGCTCACATCCACAGTGGGGGCTAAGCAACGGGGAAACGTGGAGAGGAACACAGAGGAGCTCCCTGGGGATCAGAGGGAAAGAAACCACATGGGGGTGCTCAGCATCGCCATCTGACACCCACCTTGCTCCAACCAAGGGTCCAGAGGTTCTTCAGAAAGCTCTTCTCTGAGAAACTGGAAAAAATTAACAGCCCAAATGCCTGCCAGTCAATGAATAGATAAAGAACATGTTGTCCTTTTCTACAAGGGAGAGTATTTCTCTGCTATAAAGAAGGATAAACTTGTTGAGAAATTTCTAGGTAAATGGATGCATTTTGAGACCATACTCTTAAGTGAAAATAAATTGAGCATACAGGTTCAGATATCACATGCTTTCTCTGGTGTGAGAAACTGAAAGTGTGCTAAGGACAAAAATGTATAGTAGATATTGTGAAACAGGAAAGAAATGTTCAAATGGGAAGGGGATCAGGAGGTAGGAGGAAAAAGAGGGAGATATAAAAAGAAAAAAATGAAACAAAGCTTTATTAAGTGAGGAGGGGAAAGGATTGGGTAAAAGGACAAGTCAAGATATATCATATAAAGGTACAAATACTCTATAATGAACGTTATCGATATGTATACACAAAAGTACCAGTGAAATTAAGTAAAAATAAATAAATGGGGGCTGGGAGATGACTCAGTAGAATAAGCGCTTGCCTGGCAAGCACAAGGGCCTGAGTTCAATCCCCGGCTCCACCAAAAAAAATGAAAATAAATAAATAAATAAAATAATAGAAAAAATTAACAAAGATAAGTCTTTACTCTGGTGTTGACAACTCAGAACCAAAGGCACTCATCATTATATTTGAGATGAAAGTGTAAAGAATTTTTAAAAAATTAGATCTCTAAAAGTCAAAGACCCAGTGTCTCAACCTGATAAAAGCCATTTATGAAAAACCAACAGCCAACATAATACAAAATGAGCAAAAACTGAAGGCCTTCACTTTAAAATCAGGAAAAATATAAGCATGTCCACTGTCTCCACTCCTATTCAACAGAGTTCTGCAAACATCAGCTTGAGAAATTAGACAAGAGAGAAAAATAAAACGAATAAGGATTGGACAAGAGGAAGTGAAATTATCATTATTTACAGATGATATGATACTGTACAGAGTGGACCCCAAAAACTCCACCAACAGTCTTACAGATTTAATCACCAAATTCAACAATGTAGCAGGAGCCGGGCGTGGTGGCTCAGGCCTGTAATCCCAGCACTTGGGAGGCTGAGGCAGGAAGATTGTTGTGAGTTCGAGACCAGCCTGAGCTACAAAGTGAGCTTAAGGCCAGCCTGAACTGCATGGTGAGACCCTGTCTCAAAAAGACAAAAATAAAAAAATAAAACAAAACAAACAAAAAAGTAGCAGAATACAAAGTCAACACCCAAAACTCAGTACAGAATGAACACACTGAGAGAGAAATTAGGAAAACCATGCCTTTCACAGTAACATTCAAAAAAATAAAATACTTAGTACCAATCTCACAAAGGACATGAAATATTTATACAGTGAGATTTATAGTACTCTGTGAAAAGAAATTGAAGAGGATTTGAGAAAATGGAAAAATATTCCACGCTCCTGCATAGGAAGAGCCAACATTGTGAAAATGGCCATACTCCCAAAATTGTTATACAGATTCAAAGCAATCTCAATTAAAATATCATGAGTATACCTCACAGAACTAAAGAAAACTTTCCTCAAATTCATCTGGAGCCAGAAGAAGCCCAGACTATCACAATCCTGGGAAACAAAGGAAACAAAGCAGGAGGTATCACAATCCCTGATCTGAAATTATTCTACAAAGCTGCTGTGATAAAATCAGCATGGTACTGGCATAGAGACAGACCTGAAGATCAATGAAACAGATTAGAAGATGCAGGTACAACTGCAAGCACACTGAGCCACCTTATCTTTGATAAAGAGGCCAAACAGGCTCACTGGAAGAAAGATAACCTCAAAGATTTAAACATTAAAAGGAAACACTAAATCTTCTGGAGGAAAGCATAGGTAGAACTCTTAAAGCCATAGGGGTAGGTAGAGAGCTCAGGAGCAAAAACTAAACTACACAGGGAATACTTCAAAGAATAAACAATGGGGATCTCATCTTTTTGAAATGTTTCTGCACCTCAAAACAAATTTCCAACAGTAAAAAAGGGGGGGATTACAGGTGACTGTCCCTCAGACAAAGGCCTTCTATCTAGAACATATAAAAAAGTTAAAAGAATCCGGTCCCCAAATTCAAAGACCCAATCCAAAACTGGGAATCTCAGGTGAATACATACTTCTCAGAGGAAGAAATCCAAATGGCAAATAAATATATGAAAAATGTTCAACATCATTGATCATTGGAGAATTGCAAATTAAAACAACACTGTGATTCCATCTCACCCCAGAAAGAATGGCTAACACCACAGAGTCAGCCTATAACAAATGCTGGAGAGACTGTGGAGAAAAAGGAAGTTTTCTGTACTATTGGTGGAAGTGCAGACTGGTACAACCACTATGGAAATCAGGGTGGAGAATCCTTAAAAAGCCAGGATTGGAGATTCCTTTCAAGCCAGCTATTTCCCTTCCGGGAATTTTTCCAGAAAAACTGAAAACATCATACCACAGCAATATATGTACACTCATGTTTACATATATAGCACAATTTGTCATAGCTAAGTCTTGGAAACAACCCCGATGCTCATCAACAATGGATAAAGAAGATGTGGTGTTTTTACACAATAAAGCATTATTCAGCTATGAACAGGATAAATTTGAATCTTTTGTTGTTAAGTGGACTCAACTAGAGACCATACTCTTAAGTGAAATAAGTCAGACCCACATGTGCAAACACTGTATTGTCTCCTTAGTCTGATAATCTGAAAGGGAAAAATAGAATCTGAAGGGTACAATAGATACTGGGAAAAGGGAATGAATTTATTCAAAAGAAAAGAGTTACTGAGTTGAGGAGAAGGACAGGAAGAGGGAGTGGGGGAAAGAAATACATCTATGTACACAAGCTGATTTGGTAACTGTACTGTGCATATCTGCTGGTTTATGGGAAGAAGCGGTTAATACTTCAATTTGTTTCATCTACTTTTTTCAATTGTTTGCACTTTTTCCTCTTCTTAATTTCTTATACATTTCTTTCCCTTTTTCTTTCTTCTTCCAATTTTACATGCATGTATCTGGTAATATGAATGACTGATTGGAAGAAAACACTATGCACCACAACAAATACTGTGAAATTCATATTACTTTGTTCAGTGAAATTCTATATCACTTATAAATTTTTCTCTTTCAATTCTAATTAGCATTCTCTTTAAAAAATGAAAAAAATCGTTTTAAAAAATTCAAAACCCTAATCCCAAAATAGGCATCTACAATAAATACACACTTCGCAAGTGATGAAATACAAATGGCAAATAAATGTATTTTAAAATATTCGTCATCACTGGTCACTCAAGAGATGCAAATTAAAACAACCCCGAGATACCATTTCACACCAGAAAGAATGGCTATCATCAAGTAATCAACACATAGCAAATTCTGGGAAGGCTATGAGGAAAAAAGAACATGTCTCCACTGTTGGTCAGAGTGAAAACTGGTAAAATCATTATGAAAATCAGTGTGGAGATTCCTTAAAAAGCTAGGATTAGAAGTCCCATTCAAGCCAGTTATTCCCCTCCTGGGTATTTTTCGAGAAGAACTGAAAATGTCACACCACAGCAATATATGTACACTCACATTTATAGCAGCACAATTTGTCATAGCTAAATCTTGGAAACAACCCAGATGCCCATCAACTGAGGAATGCATAAAAGAGATGCAAGATTTTTACACAATGGAGTAGTACTCAGTTATAAAAAAGACAAAGTCAAGGCTTTTATAGATACATGGATATAATTAGAGACCATACTCATAAGTGAAATAAATCAAGCTCACATGTGCAAACATCATATTGTCTCACCAGTGTGAGAACCTCAAAAAGTAAATAAAATCTGAAACGTACAGTAGATACTGTGAAAGGGAAAGAACCTGTACAATGGGAAGGAAAAACTGGGATGAGGAAAAGGACAGCAGAAGATGTATGTAGGGCAGTTTGGATAATGTGCTGCTGATTTTTCCTGGTCTGTTGAAAGGAGAAGTTAATGTTTAAAATTTTTTTTTTGTCTTGATTAAATTAGTTTTTTTTTATTTAAGAAAAAATAGCAATGGGACAGTTTCAAAACAAATTAACAGGACAGATTCTATAATTAGCATGTTACAAATTGTTTTCGTAATGGTTTGCTATCATACAAGGGCCATACATGATATTTTACTTACAGACACTATTATTGCAGATGTCTCTAATCAGTGAATTAAGAAAATGTAGCTGTATACTAATTTTTTAAAGCTGAATTATAACAGTTTCAATATTAATAATTTCTACCTTGTTATCTTCCTAGGGGTTGTCCAAAGTACTAGAAGCCAACATAATATCCAGTCCAACCACTACCAGTGCAAATCTTACCTCTCATAGAATTATGCAGAAGCACTGCATATTTATCCTAACTGTACAGTTTATACAAACACATCATGGTTCTTCCTTTGTATCCCCCTTTTTTTGTGTAGACCTGTCAAAGATGGGCACTCCATTGTCCTTAAACCATTATAGGTGCCTGAATTCAGTGACACAATCCAACATAGTCCAGCAAAGTAAATTTTTTTTCCTTCATTTTAATTTCTTATAACTTTTGAAAGCCAATTTTGCAGGAAACCTAAACAACTAATTGAAGATAACATTGTGCAACACAACAACCATTGTCAAATCCCTATTATTTTGTTTAATGAAATGTTGTATCATTTCTAATGAATTTTTACCCATTCTGTATTCTTTTTTAAAAAAAGAATAGAAAGCAAAGTTTGGAAAAATATCTCATAGCAAAAGATTTCATCTGTAAAGAGACAACCTATAGAACAGGAAAAAAAAAAAACTCACTTCTCAGCCTTTTGGCTAAGATCAAGTGCAGAATGGGGAAAAAAATGCTTGCCAGCTGCTTATCAAATAGAGGACTAATATCTAGAATACATCAAGAACTCAAAATATAAAACTACCTAAAACAAAAGACCCAGTCAAAAAATGGGCTAGAGCAATGAACAGATCTTCACAAAGAAAGAAATACAGATGGCCAACAAATTGTGACATCTCTGGCCATTGGAGAAATGTAAATGAAAACAACACTAAGATTCCATCTTACTCCAGAAAGAACGGCATGGCATCATTAGGAAATCAATAACAAAGTCTGGCAAGGCTGTGGTGAGAAAGGAGCTCTCCTGTATTGATGGTGGGAATATAAATTAGCACAACCATTATGGAGATCAGTATGGACATTTTTCAAAGAATTGACAAAACCCAGCTATCCCCTACTAGGTTTCTTCCTCAAAGAGCTTAAGCCATCAAATTACAATGAAAATTACACACCAGTGTTTATAGCAGCACAATTCCTAACAGCTAAGTCCTAGAAGCAGGCTATATACCCATTAGCAGATGACTGGATAAACAAAATGTGGTACGGTATCTACGTATCAGCTAGGAAGCAGCATTTGTAGGAAAATGGAGATACCTGGAAAAAAATAATGTTGAGTGACACAAACCAGACACACAAGCTGGAATAGTGGATGGTATCGCTCATTTGAGTAAGGAAAAGTACAGGCAAAGAAAGCCATAAAGGATGGAAAGAAAGGGATAAGGGGGATAGATTTTTGTACACTAGGGAAAGGACCCAAGGAACGAGGAGAGGGGGAGGGAGAGAAGGAGGAGGACAGAGAGGAGTAGGGATATGTCATGTATAGGAACTAACGACCCTCATCAGTGTAAATATTATAAACTCTGACATGTGCTAAGACAAATAGTATCAATAGGTAGGGAAAAGGCAATTGGGGAACTGGGCCAGGAGGGAGGAGAGAGGGAGAAAGTGGACCGGGGGGGGGGACGGACTGGCTGCAGTACGTACAGGGAACCACTCCCCAAGACGACCGTAAACTGCATGAGTTACAAACACGTACTGATAGAGTAGGATTAAGTTAAATTTTTAAAAGACAAAGTATGAAATACCGGAGAATAAATATAACACACAGAATCTATGAGTTCCAACATCTGATTAGCAGGAGTCCTGGAGAACACAGCGAAAATAAACAGAAAAACTGAGTAATGCTATAGTAGAAGAAAACTTCCCCAAGGTTAAAAAAGTACATGCTAAATTAAAAGGGCTCACAAGTGAGTGGTAAATGAGCGAAGTGTGTGGCTCCATCACCTCACCCATCATCCAGTCACTTGTGCAGCACATGCCATGCCATGCATTGACTGCTTTGACAGCAGGGACATAACTTTGACTGTAGACAGCTACGCTGATGGGTCTCAAGGAGCTCTGAGTTAGCGCTCAAGTCAAGAGCATAGCTTCTCATAGCATTGCTCTGGAGAGGGGACTGAAAAGGAATACCGTGATCAGGAGTAAAGCATGGGCATCATTGGTCTGTGTAGGGAGGGAAAGTTTGTCAGGAAGAGTGGCATTGTTGAATGTTGAAAATAACTTGTATGGTCTGTACTTCAGTTTTGTCATCTGTATAGTCAGATCACTAGGCACACCTACCTGATAGGGTTGTTATGAGGATTCATGGGTTAATATAAATAAGAGTGTTTCACAGGGGCCAGAAAAATAGCTCAGAAGACTAAGTGCCTGCTTAGGCAAGCTCAGGGACAGGGGCTCGATCCCTGGCACATGCTGTGCCGGCCCCACCCACAGGTGCACTGAGCTGGCCACTGACACAGGGTGTGGTGGTGCACACCAGTAATCCCAGCTCTGGAGACTGAAACAGCAGGATCCCTATGAGTCTGAGCTTCATAGTGAGACCCTGTACCAAATACATAAAAAATAAAAACAAAGAAACAATGCTTGGCAGGCAGTAAGGTCGGCATGAATGTTACCTGTGTTTCATATTTTTTATTGGTGCACAAAGATCTTCAAGATATATTATTACACAGGAACAGAGCTCCGAAAAGTTTTTAGAATGTTCTGTGTTGAATATGAAACAGGGAAAACTGGAAATATCCATTCAATTTCATGTATAAAGAAGCCCTGCAAGGATACATACATATACCAAAAATAAAAGCAAGTGCAAGGTGTTAACATGATTTGTCTGGAGTTGGAGAAGTGGAAAGTATGAAAATGGAGGATATCAAGGCTTTTGATTGTATGTTGCATTTTAATTGAATCTGATATTTTTAAGCTATGTGAACATATTCATTCAAAGCATGTTAAAAAACAGAATAGTTTTCATTAATGCAATGAGTATGTTTTCCTTTTCTGCTGTAATCAAAATTCTACAGAGGTCACTGTGAAGATGGAAAGGATCATAAATGAAGTGGACAGTGTGGCCTCTGGCTTCCCGAGTGTGGGCTCACTTAAGAGACAGCACCACACAAAATGGCTGGAAGGAGGGGCAGAGGGGGACCCAGGTGCACACACACAGGGTGCACAGAGCCTCCTCCAGGTGCACACACGCAGGGTGCACAGAGCCTCCTCCAGGTGCACACACGCAGGGTGCACAGAGCCTCCTCCAGGTGCACACACACAGGCTGCACACAGCCTGACCCAGGTGCACACACACAGGGTGCACAGAGCCTCCTCCAGGTGCACACACACAGGGTGCACAGAGCCTAATCTGGGTGCACACATGCAGGGTGCCCAGAGCCTGACCCAGTTGCACACATACAGGGTGCACAGGGTCTCCTCCAGGTGCACACACACAGGGTGCACAGAGCCTAATCTGGGTGCACACATGCAGGGTGCAAAGAGCCTGACCCAGGTGCACACACAGATCTTCCCCCATATATATATATGCCACACATACACAGAGAATCTCACCCAGGTGCAGTACCACATAGCTTATTGCCCTTCCTCATGCTGGCGGGGGGTAGCCTTCGAAGGTACTTACCCTGTTGTATACGGGATGTTTATGCCTCCTAGATTAATACTTTCACATCCAACAATGAACAGAGTTGAAAAACACAGTAAAGATACACCACTGCAGATCATGGCCAATTTTGCAGATTCTCTTGCACCAAGTTTCAATTTTTTTATAATGTAGCCTCCCAAGACAATGCCAACACCAGCACTGGGGACAATAATAACACCTGAAGAGAACAGAGGGGAGGATTAGTTTGAAATGATATAGATTATTATTTATCTTTTCGAATTATTCTGTTTCTACTTGCTAATTAGTACTAAGGCAAAGAATAAAAAAAATACTCTGATAAGTAAATCTTCAGCATGTGACCTTTTAGTATATTTTTTTAAACACGTACAGTTCACAAATCTCATATCAGATGGTATTAAAAATTTTTTCAGGACAATAAAACAAAGACAAACAACACATTATTAGTGGTTTAACTATTTTTTTTAATTCTCTTAAAATTTTTTTTAAAAAAGAATGCCTATACAGCTGTGATGAAAACACATGAAGTAATCATTCCATAAATGCCAAGGGGTAAGAGGAGTGGTGCCCTATAAGTACCTGTCGTACAGGGAACACTTCATTCCATAAGCTGAGTAATGGTTGCTACCATGGCTGAATGTGTGCACCCCCATTTTTATGTTAAAATTTTCACCCCAACATCATCATAGTAGGAGGTCAGAACAAAGGTGGAGGCTGAAAGAATGGGATTAGTGCCTCAATCAGCGAGCTCAGAGAGCCCTTTCCCAACATCTGAGGCCATGGAAGGTGCCCACTATGAAGCAGCAGCCCCCACCGGACACGCAGTCAGCCCCGCTTTGGTCTCGCATTCCCAGCCTCCAGCACTATAAGAAACCAGGATCTCTTGCCCGTAAGCCACTGTCTGTGACATGGGTTATGCTCCCCTCCCCAACAAGCTACTGATACAGGGGAAAGAGATTTCCAACCTGAAAGATACTTGGGAGGAGCTCATGTTCTCTAACACTGAAGAATGAACTTTAGGAACAACAGAGGTTAAGAACAAAATGTATGTATTGGAGGAAAGAAAGCTTCTGTCCAAGACAGGGACAGAAGGGGATTTAAGTGGATTGCCAAGGAACCTGCCATTGTTAGGGATTTTTAAAAAGCAAATCCACAACACAAGGTGGGTCTTAGGCAAGAAACATAGAAACTCACAAGGTGGGCAGGAGGTAGGACAAGACTATGGTCAACCAATAAGATTACAAGCATAATTGCTCAGATAAAATTGATTAAGTATGGATCAAATAGAGAAGTGAGTCACACGGTAAGCAGGCATGAATACAGAACAGGGACTTTTTCTGTAGGGGGTTGAATTAGTGGCTCTTTCTAGCTTTTTCTAGGTGAATGATACCTATTTAGAGTATCCAAAGAAAAAAGTAGAGCATCAGTCCCTGAAGTTTATCTTTAGGGAGCCATGCATCTGATGGTCTTTTTTCTCAAGGTCTGGCCCATGGTGGGCGTGTCTCCCACAGTTGCAAGGTTGGCTCCTTTGAGGGCCTCACCTTATCTTACTGCCTATAAAATTTCCATCTAACTCAGCTGCTTGCAATACTATAAGTCTTTCCTGTATTTTTGTATTTATTCATCATCTCTAACTTTTGTTGGTTTTTTTCTTTTTGTTTGCTGGTTTTGGTTTGTTGTTGTTGTTTTACAGTACTGGGGATTGACCTCAGGACCCTGCACTTGCCAAGCAAACACTTATTCTACTGAGCTATCTCCCTGGCCCCTAAATTTTGGTTAGGGTACTTTTTAGTAATGTTTCACAGCTAAAAAATACAAAGATATAGTCAGAGTGCCTGCCCCCAAGAGCCTTATAATCTAAAAAAGAAACACACAGGTTAATAGAAAAATCATAATTCAATACAATAACTATACAAAGTCCAGAGAAAATACAGGAAAAGAGATGCTTGAGTCACCCCCAGGAGCAATCAAGGAGGTCTTGGAAATGAGACAGGACCTGCCTGATGGACCCACAAAGTATTCTGTGCAGCGGAAACACTTGCAGAGAAGCAGGAATTAACAGGAATGAGGACTCAAACCAGTGTAAGTATTAAGTGTGGAATGCACACTGCTAGAAGACAGTGGGATGAGAGGACAAAAGATTAAGCAGACTAAGACAATGAGAGCACAAGAAGCAGTTCAGATTGTATCTCTAGACCATGGAACGCCCCTGGAGGATCTTGTGCAGGTCAGATATAGGATTTGCAAATTGGGAGGCTCATTCTTACAGAGCAAAGTAAGACAGGGTGAAAACAGTAGCTAGAGCAGAGCTCAGGGGATAACTGCAAAGGTCCTGGGAAGCCATCCTAGCTCTGCTCCAGCTGCACACAAAAAAAGTGACAAGTCTAGCCCATGACACCCCTGAGGACTGGGGTCCAGAAGGAGGATCTTGGCGGTCTCATTGTGGACACGTTAAGTGTGAAGAGCCTGTAGGGCAATCAAGTAGAAATGCTTCACACTGCTGCCCCATGTGTGGGTCACAGCCTATGTGGAATTCACAGCAGGAACAGGAGGTGCCAACAGGGCCCCTAGTGAGGGTGAAAGTTAATGGGGTGCCAAGAGAAGGAGAGCCCACAGAGGACACTGAAGCCAGCTCCATAGGCAAGAGGAACTTACGAAAGAGAAATGTCACAATGGGATACAACTTGGGGCTTGGGTTCTGAAAAATAGCTTCACATCTTGCACAAGATTCTGAGGCTCTCTAGGGCAGATAGCTTCACTTTCTCATGAGCTATCCCCTTCCACCTCGAATGAGGACACAGGAACTATCTAATGGACATAGTGCATGGTATAAACCATAATGACAGTATCACAACTGTGCCACAGAAAACCATGGAGACACAGTTTCAAGGAAAAGGCAAACAATGATGTCAAAGGGCAAAGAAATCTGCTAAGAAAGGCTACAGTGAGAACACCGTGTCACTGGAGACACTGGCAAGCACAATCTGAGGCTGCACTAAAGACAGCCAGACTGCCATGGAGTCTGTCATGCTGTTGGGAGCCTAGAGACTCAGACTGCTCTTCCAGGAACTCCGGGTATGAGAGAAAGGGGAGCATGCACTGGGGCTCCAGAGGAGCACCGATGGGAGCTCCGAGGAGATTTGTCTGTTTTGCTAGGGTGCAGAAAGGACTTAGGCAGATTTATATGTGGAGAAAACTAGAAAAAAGGAGTGAGAGGTTGAACGTGAAGGAGAGAGATAGCTAATGAGAATGCAAGGTCCCTGCGAAGTCGGCAGGATGTGGAATCACCAGCGCAGTCAGTCAGCTTAGCCGTGGAGGAGGCTTCCTCCGCGCCAGAATGGTCCAGAAACCTCAGCTTTCCTGTTTGCTTAGTTTTGCATTATCTTAGAAATATAAGATAATGATCACATTGTAACGGAACATCTGAAAAGCACAAAGAAGAAACAAATATCCACTGCTTCCATCCTGGCCTATTTCCTTCTGGCATGTTTCCTTCGGAAATTGATAACATGCTGTAGATTCATTTCTTTAGCTTTGGTTTGGGCAGAGAGGTGTGTTCTGTACAACTGAAAACATAACCAGCTCTTAGTGGAAAGGGATACTGAGGACCTTCAAGAGGCCAAGGGCTGGCAGAGCCATGCTGAGAAAGACAGGCCAGTGCTAGACAGGAGTACGTGGTCCAGCAACATGAGACCCCACATGTTTCAATGCACACTGCAGAACAGTTTGTTGCAGCATGTTCAACAACTGCCAGGAAGGGCACAAGAGAAGAAAACTCTTAAATCAAGAGTCCTGCCTAGAAGTCAGTGCTTAACTTATAACTCCCATCAGAGTCTGCTGAAATCACTAGAAGTCATTACATAGCTGATGAAGTGGGAGACTTTGAGCCAAAACTTGCCCTGTAGCAGAGAGAGGAAAGGAGGGGAATAGAGAGATTCATCCCTAAAGCCAACAGTAGCCCCGTACAGCCCACAGGTCCCTAGGGCCTTGTAGGTGAATTGACTGCAGCTCTGGAGTGAAGGAAGCTGGTTAATAAAGTATCTTCCTCATTAAGTGAAAGCACACAAGCTATCAATGTGATTAGAGAAGCAAAGCTTTATCTTAAAATGAAAATGGTCCATTCATAAAATTCCTACTTCTGCTGAACAATTAATGGAGTGGCATGTGCTGTGCTAGACCCACAAGATAACAACAGTGAAAGCAAACAAACAAAAAATCTAAACCCCCATGCTGGAAACTGAGTCATAACTAAAAAGCAGGATAATTTATTTGACTAAGCATCCTAATTAGTACTCATCTCTTAAAAAAAAATGTGCCATCAGTCAATGTGAGAGTACATCACACAAGTGACAACCCATGAATCCATTTTCCCTTGATGTCACCCTGTCATCTAAATCATATATACTATCTTTTTTTGTTTTGTTTTGGGGGAACCAGGGATCATCTCCTTGGCTACTAAATCGCATGTACTCTTAAAACACAAAACAAGAAACAAACAACGCAATGTCCCCAGCAATGCCCAACCACTGACTTACACTTGTGAGCCCGGCTCCCAGACATGCAGCATGAGTAGCCCGAATGCTCTGCTTGGAAGAAGCTATCCTCCTGGGATGGGCAGGCAAGACTGGGTGCTGGAGAGCAGTGTGGCGAGCCAGTGGCACAGGAGAACCTTCTCGCTACCCTCGCAATGCCCCAGCTCTGATAAGCCAGCCCAGGCAGTTTGGAGTGACCCTCTGCAGGCCTTACAGTCAGCTTCTCTCTACCCACCATGTCACCATCCAGCCCCCCCCAGGGCTCCACCCTCTGTGAGGATGGGGAGACACAAAGGATGGTCCTCAGACAGAAGATGACATCTGGCCACTGCCCTGGGCTTCACTCTGTGTCCCTGGCTGCTGCCACCCCTCTTTCCTCAGCCCCCCAGACTCCTACAGGCCCGGGTCCTCTGAGCGTCTGCTCCCTTTGGGAGCCCCAAGGGCACAGCTCTAAATCCCTGAGTTCCTACTTCAAGCACCCACCACTGGCCAAGATGTGGCAGTCCTGGGGACAGATGGGGTTTACTGGGCCTTAACTGGTGCCCTAGGGTGGTTCAGACATGCTTGAGGGAGAGGGCAAGAGAGATAAAGAACAGAAATGTAGGACTGCTATGCCAAAGCCAGAGTCTAAAGGTCTGAGGAGCCAGGGCTAGAGGACAGAGGTGAATGCAATCCCAGATGTCTAAGGGACAGATCGGGGTTTGAAGGGAGGGAGGGAGCATTTAGCTACTCTATGTTCATATTCAGCTGTGTGCATATATCTTAATCTGAAGAACTCATTGTAGCATTGTTGACAAAACAAAAGATTCTGGCTTGTTAACAAATCTGGAAATACCTCCCTACCTGTCTCCTTTGTGTGTGTGTGTGTGTGTGTGTGTGTGTGTGTGTGTGTGTGTGTGTGTGTGTGTGTGTGTGGTACTGGGGATTGAACTCAGGGCCTTGTGCTTGTTAGGCAAGTGCTTATTCTACTAGCTATCTCCCTGGCCCTCTCCTCATTTATTATCTGAGGAAATTGAGATATTAACTGCCCTTCTTCTTTCTTCCTCCAGTGTGGAGCAGTATTATCCTGTAACACTAGAGGATGAAGCTTTTTACTCTGAGGTACAACATCACTTGCCTTAATAAAGCTATTTTCTGCGTTCCTTGAACTTTCGTCAACATGTAGACATTATGTCCTATAAATAAGCACATAAAATATAGCTAACCCTAGCATACGATTGGGAGCTCAAGAAAACCTTTAACTGAAGGAGGAGGATAAAATTAGTCACTCATTTATCATCAAGAACGTTCTAGGGGCCGGCGGTATAGCTCGGCGGACTATGCGCTTGCTTAGGTAAGCGCAGCGACCAGGGTTTGATCTCTGCTTCCGCTTGCTGCGCTGGCAGGAGGATCACTGTGAATGTAGGCTGCATAGTGAGACCCTGTGTCCAAAAAAAAAAACAAAAGAAAAGAAAAACCTAAAAAAAAAGAACGTTCTAGGTTCAAGGAGCACCAATTCTGCTGTTTTACTTTCATGGTACAGTTGCTAGCTCCTGTCATCACACCTACCTCCGGTTTTTTTTTTTTGTTTGTTTGTTTGTTTGGTTGGTTTTTTGGTTTTTTTTTTTTTTTGTCGTTTTGAGACAGGGTCTCACTATGCAGTTCAGGCTGGCCTTAAGCTCATTTTGTAGCTCAGGCTGGTCTCGAACTCACAACAATCCTCCTGCCTCAGCCTCCCGAGTGCTGGGATTACAGGCATGCGCCACCATGCCCGGCACCTACCTCCGTTTAATGAGTTTACTTCTCTGTCTTTCCTTCCAGTTCCTGAGCACCAGAGGGACTATATTTTCATTGCCTTCTTATCTGTCTAGTACTAACCAGTGAATGAACAGATGAGTGAAGAAAATTTATTGCTTAGAATTTTTATATAAGAATTTCAGGCAACTCACTCATCCATTTCAGTCTTCAATTATTCTTCCAGCTAGGCTATCCCATTTTGCAAGTGGAAAAATCTTAAGTCTGGCTTAGTGCTACAATAACTTGCTAAAATCAACAAATAAATATCTACACTGATACCTGAAGAACTTCAATTTTTCAAAATTCTGAACTGAACAGTATTAATGAAAGCTTACACTAGACTAGGCATTGTGGTACACACCTGTAATCTCAACACTCTGAAAGGCTGAGGCAAAAAGCACATCCAAGCCCAGCCTGGGTAACTTGTGGACTTAGTAAGACCTTGTCTTAAAATACAAAAACTAAAAAACGGCTAGAGAGGTTCTTCAGTGTAAAGGCCCTGGGTTCAGTTCTCAGTTCAAACACACACACACACATGCTATGGAGTATGATAACTACTTTCCATATAGTTAATTCACTCTTAATATCTTATGGATCGTTGTGCTCTAAAATCACAAGCTGTCTCACAATCAACAGTAACTTAACCTTATATCATAGTCTGATGAGAAGCATTTTCTTTCATTGTGACTCAAAATTATAGGGCTTTTAACCATCAATGGTATCTTGATTGAAAGGAATACACCATCCTCTCCATATCACAGCTAATGAATGACAGATCAGATAAATGAATTCAAATTTATTCAATTTTTTAAAGCCTATGCTTCTAACTTTAGGATACAAGTTTTCCCCTGGCCTGGGGTAAATTAAATTGCATCCACTTCTTTTGCAAACATTTTCTTGTAGGAAGTAAGTATCAATTATTGTCAGACAGTAGCAATCAGAACATTTTTGAAATCCAAATCTTGAAGCTAGAAAATTTTCAGTAACCTGAGAGCAGATGGCTTGGTAAGTCTACATTCTCTAAAACTATATAGCCATAAAGAAAACAATAGCATCTCCCTTTCAATCTTGCTGTTGTGGGAAAAATCTCAGAAATCTGTTTTCAGTGAACTTCGATGTTATCACTAGAATTATTTTATAATTTTTTTTAATTTAGTGGTTGTTTCTTTGTTTTGGTTTGGTTTGGTTTGGTTTTGTATTTGTATTTCAGGGAAGGGAAGGGACTATAGGTGTTGATGGCCTCACTACTAGATGGGACTTGTAGTGATCCACCTGTTTACAGCCTCCCAAGAGCTGGGATTACAGGCATGCTACCACAGTCTTAATTGCCATCTCAGCAAGCCCCGGGGTCAGGGCCAGCACAGCAGGTGCTTTAATCTGCTGAGCTATTTGGCCAGCCCTGGTGACTGTTTTAAGACAGAAAACAAACTTTGTCTTTAAATCCAGAATATTCCAAATATACCTGTAAGCTCAACTGGACTATGGATTAAGACAGGCAGCATCTGCATATTGGCCAAACCAGATACATCACAGTGTTGCTCTCAGGACAGCTGGAGAAGCCTGCAGGTGCAGTGCAAAGAGATGGGAGAAGATCTTGCAGAATCCTCCTGCAGCAGAAAAGCTGGCAGAGTAGCTTGCCCAACACAGCCCTGCTGCAGAACAGCCGGCTAACGGTGTCCCCGCTTGACCCTCACTCAAAGGAGACAGTGTTGGAAGTAGACCCCCGAGCCTCAGGCTCCTGCCAAGGACCCAATGACAACCACCAGGTAGCCCAGATGGGCCAGATGGACCCACTTGCTACTAACCAACAGAGCAGATTCGAATCTCTAGAGTGATCATGCTGAAATTAATACCGTCAACGGTTTCAAAGGAATAACACTTTTCAAAACCCTAGCCTCAATGCCTTCAGGGGGAAGAGATCTGTAGAAAGCCCATATTTTCTTCCTCTTAAGCCCCGGGGCTACCATTCATCCATAATAATGCTGTCACCCATAATGGCGCTATTGCCAACTCTCTGCCAACACATAGAGCCACTGCACAGAGGGGAGAAATATGAGAACCCAGTCTCTGGGACTCAAAGTCTTGGGAGTGCTGAAAGAAAGGTAATAAAAAGGAACATTCAATAGAAAAAACAACCATGCTTTTCATTTTAGGCTTTTGCCAGGCTCTGACTGAAATAAAGCATCAACACCAGTGTCGAGCTGCATCAGGAGAGGGACTCCGCAATCAAAGCAAATTAATATTTCATCTTTAATGCCCGTCAGACCTAGAGGAATTTCTGCATGCAGGCAGTAAAACCACAGAGGGCAAAACAACCTAAAAATGGTGAAATGCACAGAAGGCTTTACCACCGCCACTGGGAAGCTGAAGGGGAAATTCTAAGCAAGCTGCAAAATGTGGCAGAGAAGAGGGGACAGAAAAGCCCTTCTGCACATGAACACACACAGGAGCATAACAGTATGGTTCCCTATTAACCTTCCAGAGATTAAAATAGGCCTGTATTATGGATACTGTACTCAGTTTCCATTCAGAGAGCCCACAGATATGGGCCCCAGCCAAATGCAGAGCCCCCTTCGCAGGCTCTTTGAGCAAGATTTTCTGTCTGCAGTCTCCAACTTCTCCTCTGTCCGCTGTTGTCCAAATCCAACAGCTCTCCGAGCTTTCCCATGGAAAAGGTTGACCGTCATTACAGCAGCTAACAGCTGAGCTCCAAAACCCTGACAAAGCTATCCTTCCCCTGGGAAAAACAAGCAGATTTTTTTTAACCATTCGTCTGAAAAAATAAAACTGGAGACAAACTTGTGCCTGTTCAAGGGGTACTCACTTCTCCCCCACGTGGCTGGGTGGAGCTTTTACTCTTCACAAACATACTGTTTTTTTGTGAAGCTGGGGAAGAAATTTTTTAAATTTTATTTCCATTAATGCATATTAATCGTACAGAATACTGGGTTTCACCCCGGCATTTTCATGCATGCACATAATGCACTTCAATCCTTTCCGCCCTCTGGTGACCCTCCTGGTCCCCTCCTCTTCCCTCGCAGTCAACCCTCTTCCTCTTCTCCAACACAGTAGTCTCCCTTCCACTTCCATCTTTTTTTTTCCTCTAGTTGCATATATGTTTTTTGGTTTTTGGTTTTTTTTATTGTTGTTGTTTTGTTTTGTTTTGCAGAACCGGGGATTGAACTCAGGCCTTTGCGCTTGTCAGGGAAGCACTTATTCTATCGAGCCATCTCCTAGGCCCGCATATATGGTTTTGTTTTTTTTTTTAAAAAAGTGTGATACTCATCTCTCCAAGGCTGGCTTATTTTGTCCAGAAGATCTCTAGCTCAATCAATTTTCTTGCAAATGACATGATGTTGTTCTTCTTTATAGCTGAATAATGCCCCTTGTTTTACATACACATCTCTAGCTGTTCAACCATTGATGGGTTGCTGGTTCTTATCCTGGCTATTGTGGCTTGTGCCAAAATGGTATGCAGGTAACTCCAGAGAATGCTGACTTTAATTTCTTCTGATGTATGTCAAGGAGTGCTATAGCTGGGTCATGTGGTGCTTCTACTTCAGTTTTTGAAGAATTTTCACTCTGATCTCCACTAAGGCTGTACTACTTGACCTTATCAGCAACAGGATAGAAAGGTTCCATTCCCTCGGATTCTAGCAAGTACTGATCTTTCTTTCTTTCTCTCTCTCTTTCTTTTATTTCTTTGTAATTTTAAATGACAGCCATTCTGATGGGACAAAATACAACCATTGTACTTTTGATTTGTGTTTCCCCAGCAGCTAAAGATGTTGAACATTTTTTTCATATACTTATTGGCCATGCACTACTTGTTATGAGAAATGTCTGTTCAGTACTCTTGCCTTTTATTGATGGTATTGTTTGTTGTATTAGTATTGAGTTTTTGGAGCTCTCCATATAATCTGGATATGGTCCTTCTGTTGGAAGAGTAGCTGGCAGAGTTACTTCCATTCCGTAGGTTGTCTCTTCACTCTGCTGTGTCTTGCGTGTGCAAAAGCTCTTTTTTTTTTTTTTTTTGATGGAACCAGGGGTTGAACTCAGGCCCTTGCGCTTGCCAGGGAAGCACTTATTCCACTGAGCCATCTCCCCAGCCCAGCTAAAGCTCTTTTTTTTTTTTTAATGAAATCTCATTTTTCAGTTCTACTTAGGAAGTTATTACTTGTGCTTATATCTCAAAGTGTAGAAAATATATTAATTCTGCCAAGTGAAGAGAGGGGAAACTAAGTCACACATTTTATAATAATATAAAAACATTAATTTTAATGTGTAGTGCTTATTTCTGTTTTTCTTGAATTGACATCTTTGCTGAGCTGTGACCACATACAGTACTTCCTTAAGGTTCACAGTTCAGTATCAGTCTACACACAAGATATGCAAACATCACCAACATTTTAGAACATTTTCATCACCCCAAAAGAAACTCTTGTGCCACGAGCTATCACATCCCTTTCCACCCAGCTCCCCTCTAAATCATCCCAGCCCCAAACACTCATTAATCTGTTTTCTGTCTCTATAAATGTGTCTATTTCATATAGGTAAACTCATCTACTATGTACATCTGGCTTGCATAATTCAGCATGATTTTTTCACAGTTCATCCATGCTATGATGTATAGCAGGTTTTAACTCCTGCTCGTGGACAAATAATAATAATATTCCACTTCATTTACATTTCACATTTTATTTATCTATGCATCTGTTGATGGACTTCTGGGTTGTCTCCATTTGTTTGGCTATGATGAATAATGCTTCTATGAACATTCATGTGTAATTTTTGTGTGGCAAGATATTTTTGTTCCTCTTGGAATTCTGATCATACATTTGAGGAAGTGCCAAATTGTTTTCCAAAGTGGCTGTATGGTTTGACATTTGCATCCACAGTGTGCAAGAGTTCTAATTTCTTTTTCCTGATATTAGGAAAAAAAGTATCCAGTCTTTCATCATCAATATGATGTTATCTGTGGCATTTCTATAAATGCCCTTTAGAATATTATATTTTTAACGAGTAGCTGGCCTAAAATTCAATTTTCTATTAAGCATAACTTTATAAAAACTTATAATATGATTTTATATAGATATTTTGTATTTTTTATATATTTAATTTCACAGAAAGCATTTACACATCAGGATCTGTTCTGAGTTCTGGAAACACATAATGAAAAGATATAAAAACCCCTACTCATGGGGAATTTACAATCCAGTGTACAAAAAGAGACAAACCAGTAACTCAAACAATCATTTCAATTAGAAAGTAAAAAGCATCACAGAGAAAAATATACAGCAAGAAAAGAAATCAGACTGGGAAGAAAAGCTGCATTTTTAAATAATGAGGAGTCATTTGAGCAAACACCCACAGGAGGCGGAGGTGTGCAGTATTTGTAGTGAAGAAATCATGCTTTAGTTATACACTGTTTTTCATTAAAGAAAGCTTAGGGGCCTGGAAAAAGAAAAACTAGGAAAATTTTGTGGCTGGAAGAAACCCCCAAAATTAATCAGCCTTCTTTCTCTTTAAATGAGACAACTTAAGCTAAGGAAAAACACAACCAACTTTGGACAAGGCTGTGAGGGGTTAAAAAATAAGTCAATGATTGCATTTTGAACTTGAAGATGTCATTTTTGTTTCAAAAGCCATGCATAATTCACTAATGAAATCTACAAAATAAATGTTATGACAATAAAAATTGTTTTACACACAGAAAGTGACTATAGTAATCCACTGGCCAAACAGCTATGACGAGCTCTAACCCTACTACCACAAGAACTGGGGTGCAGAAATTAGTGGATCAATCAGACTAACAGAGTGACCATGGTACTGAGAGCCACGGAGAACGAACAGCGAATGGGCCTTCGCAAATGGGTCCATCCATATTTTTTCAGAAAAGCACCTCCTCAGATTCATCAGTACTCAGACTTTATCTATACTTGATGGGAACAAATAAAATCCCATGTTTTCCGGTAGAAGTTCTCTATGGGAATAACTTGAGTGGGTGAAAAATAAGCACATAAACACATTTTACATTAAACCCCAAAGACACATGCAAACCAGTAAGAGAAGAAAATATACAGTTACAATGCTCGAGGGTATGTACCTCCTGCCTAATAGCCACGATCAGTGTTCATTGCAGGCTTTTGCAGGATAAAGTTCCCCTTGACCAAAAAGAGGACTCTGCAGGTCACACGCCAATAAAATATTTTTATCCCCATAGCGAGAGATGAGTAGACAGCTAGCTGGACTGAAACTGAAAGGCACTGTTCTAGGAAGAAGTGGACGGTGCTCTTCTGGAGCAAAGGTCAGCAAAACTTTTATAAAGGGCTAGACAACAAGCAATTTTCCACCCCATAGGCCAGGCAGTGTCAGAACTGCTCACCTTTGTTGTAGCAGAGGTAAAGGAGTCCTGGGCATGCGCAAGCAAAGGGGCCTGAATGCTTCGAATGTTTCACTTACAGGAGCAGGGAGCAGACTGAGCAGACTGAATCTGAATAAGACCCCCATCCCAGAGCGATCGCTTGCAGTGCAAGCTGCATTCTAGGACAGAGGGCATGTGATAAAATCTGGCCAAATGTCCCTCTACCAACTTCCGCTCCTGCTTCCATTTGAATGGCACATGACACAGCTGGTCCTCCACACGTTGCACCATGAGGGCCGAAGGTCATGATGGAGCAGAAATCAGAAACAATCTAGATGTAGATCCTATGCCAGCCCTCAGCTGCGCACACCCTGTCTCCGACATTCCAAACAAACAAATCCTACAAAATCCTCTGATCCTGTTTCGACACAGGAGCTCAGAGATTACCTCTTCTAGTTCTTTTCTAAAGATGACAAAAATGAATATGAGACTAAGAAAACAGGGGACTGAAGTGAGTATCTTGCTAATGCCAGAGTAAGGTCAAGACTGTCAGTGTTCTGATTCTAGGTCTGACGCTTTATCTACACTTGTATGAAGCTCATACTTCCACAATCACAGCAAAAATACAAAAGCTTGCTACTGTGTGTGTGTGTGTGTGTGTGTGTGTGTGTGTTTTCCCAATCATCCAAGCCACTTGTTTTCTCTAGGAACAGGTACACTATTTTATTTTTAAAAAGAAAAGGAAAAATATTTATATTTCTGGAAGCTTCCTTTATAGTCAATTCTTCCAAATTCTACTTATTTCAGAGGGAAGAGCATTGTTTGTTGCCTTTTTGGTTTGGTCTGTCTGGTCTGGTCCAGGGGGTTTTGGTTTTTGGCTTTTGGCAGTGCTGGGGATTGAACTTAGGACCTCACACATGTGAAGCCAAGCACTCCACCACTGAGCTACATCCCCAATCAAAGAAAGCATCTAGGACTGTTTCTCCACCTAACAGCAGAAAGCTTAGAATGTATTCAAAGGGTCCCACATATTATTATCGTCAATCATGAATGCTGTGATTATGTGTTTATATCACAGTGAGCTGACTTCAACTTTATTCAGAGTTAGCAGCAACAACCTAAACTGATGAAAGACATTTGCATAGATTTTGCAAAGCGCATCCATATCAATTATTTAGTTGATCAATACAGAAGCCCTGCGAATGGGTATTATCAGCTTAGGCAGCAAGTAAACAGGCCATGGGAAAGCCAAGGGGTCAGAAAGCTCTTACATTTAATACTACATCACTTAACGATTACCTTAATTCTCTTTTTACGGATGAGCAGGCCATACACCACCAAATCTGACAGAGCAAAGACAGGACACATTTGAGGCTGTCAGGCCTGGAGAAGAGAAACCTGCTCCTGAGCTCCAAATGCGCTGCTCCTTTTGAAACTGAAACTTGGACCCTTAGCTCCTACTTCTTCTTTTGTCTCCTAAAACAAACTCAAGTCCTCAAGACAACAGTGCTGCAGTCTGTTCATATATGTGAGGTGTGCACGCATTAACATATATGTTTATGCATGTATGAATTGTGTATGTGTGTGTGCTTGTGTATAGGAGTGGACTGACATATTCACAAGAGACTTTAAGCAGGCTTTAAGTAGTCTTCATCTATAATTTGACCACAATATGCAAAACTAATACATATATATTGTTTATCAAATTACTGCTCTTTGAATCATACTTGTATTTAATCGGTACAAGAAGAAAATGAAGTCATGAAAGTACCTACATTCAACACAAGATTAGGACTTTGATTTTCAGCTATGGTGAAGTGTTTGTAAAGATGTATCTGTTTTATGGAATATTTAACTTTATTTTTTGTTCTACCTACAAGCCAATTTTCATTTATAAATTTAATATTGTGAGGGGCCAGGGAAATAGCTCAGTAGAATAAGAGCTTGGCTGGCAAGCACAAGGTCTTGAGTTCAATTCCTGGTATAGCAAAAAAAAAAAAAGACTGTGGAATAAATTTAATATTGTGAATCATGAGTGTTTGAGTACAAGTTAAAACACATTTCAAGGTATTTCTGTTATGCAATAATTTATTCACTTATTTCTTATTCCTTTCAAAAAATAAAAATAAAAAGAACTTAAAGTGAAAGGAAGAGGTTGAAATTTTTTAATTATCAGCTAAGGAGACCATATCTCTTTCATCCTCCCCCATGAATAGGTGATCATTTGCTTAAAATTTCAGTGTGTGTTTTAGAAAGAGCAACAAATGCGCATTGCTAAAAGCATACCACGATGTGTATTTATTCGATATTTATCTTTAGCATGAGTTCCAGTGTCAGCCTTCTGTTGCCTGGACAAAGCACTGAGCCCATTGGGCTAGTGGTTTCAGAGTTTCAGGCCATGGTCTCCTGGCCTGCTGCCTTAGGCACAGAATGACACCATGATTCACAGGGGGAACACATGCCCGAGGCCTGTTTGCCTTGAGGCAAGTGGGATAACAGGAGGAGACAAGAAGGGGTCAATGTCCCAGTGTCTCTTCCAGTAACCCAGCTTCCTCTGGCTCCACCTCCTAAAGGTTATTTCACCTTCCAGGAGAGCCATAGAACCAAATAGCTCAGCAAGGGGCTGGGGAGACAGCTCAGTAGAATAAGTGCTTCCCTGGCAAGCACAAGGGCCTGAGTTCAATCCCCAGTTCCTCAAAAAAAAAAAAAAAAAAAAATAGTTCAGGTGTCAGTAACCACTGGAAGATGTGGCTCTCAGAAGGTTTCCTGGATCTTACATCAATCTGCCAACCATTGCTCTGTGCAACACAGATTCTCCCCTGTGCTATGTGGACATTGCCATCCTGTGCGACAATAAGGGAGCTCACTCTGTGGGTCTGATGTGGTGGATGCTGGCCCGGGAAGTGCTGCGCATGCGTGGCACCATCTCCCATGAACACCCATGGGAAGTCATGTCTGATCTCTACTTCTGCAGGGATCCTGAAGAGATTGAAAAGGAAGAGCAGGCTGCTGCTGAAAAGGCTGTGACCAAGGAGGAATTTCAGGGTGAATGGACTGCACCAGCTCCCGCTGCTGCTCAGCCTGAGGTCGCAGACGGGTCCAAGGGCATGCAGGTGCCCTGTGTGCCCATTCAGCAGTTCC
Source organism: Ctenomys sociabilis (assembly GCA_004027165.1). Lineage (NCBI taxonomy): Eukaryota > Metazoa > Chordata > Mammalia > Rodentia > Ctenomyidae > Ctenomys > Ctenomys sociabilis. Next base: position 60,836 of record PVKA01007724.1, read on the forward strand.
CTGCTGCAGACTGCAGTGCTCAGCCAGCCACAGAACCACTGAGTGGGTAGGAACCACCATCCAGTGGTCTTGAGCTGTTCTTCCGGCGCTTAAGGAAAATGGGAATGAGGCTGATGAAAAATAAAACAAAAAAAAAAAAGAAAGAAAGAAAAATAAAACAATTTCTTTAAAAAACAAAAATAGCTCAGTGGATTAAAGAGCCTGCTTAGGCTGACACAGAGGCCAAGGTTCATCCCCCGCATGCCATACTGTCCTCGCCCCTGGGGAGTACTGAGACCACGATAGACTGCACTTGGTGGTGCCCACCTGTAATCCCACCGCTTGGGAGGCTGCAAATAGGATCACTACAAGTCCGATTCACATAGGGAGTCCCTGCAGACCTGTACTAAATGCAAAACAAAAACAGATTGGGGACCAAGAATATCTTCAACAAGTCCTTAGGGGACTTCTAGATCACACTACAGCAGTATCTACTCAACTCACTGAATTTCCAAGAGTTTAGTATTTATGCAGAATGCGTTTTACACAATTTTAAGGAAAATGTTATTAAATAATATTAACTTATCCTATATAAAATCAATACACACAAATTGTCTGATAGCATGAATGTGTACCTATCATGTTTCTAAAAGTCCACTTTGATCAAAGAAGCATCAATTATTTATTTTCATTGCACACAGATAGATAGTAGAATGAAAACTAACTATTCTCCTCAGATCTAGTGGGCCCAACAGTAGTAGCATTCCAAATAATTCCAAATTCTACATTTATCCAGTGCAAAAATGCCACAACAGGAAGCTGAGCTTGCAGGCAAGGTGAATTTCTTGAGGTCCTCTGTGACATGGTTACAAAGGATGTGACTTCAATTTCTAATAATGTCTCAGCACGTGTTGCATCATTTAGATGAAGATGGCAGAACATCTCCCACCTGCACGGAAATCACCATTCCCAAGCTAGACTCAGCACCCAGGACATTCATGAGAGTCTGGATGGGATTTCCATGAGTTAACAGAAAACACTGCCGAAGAAATAGGAGGTGAGGAAGCTGCTAAGAGTGAGGACCACTTGTCTTGAGCCTGACACTTGCAAGGACATGAATGCTCTTACTTCGTCCTTTATTTACTTATCTATAAAATTAAGATATTACATTCCACTTCCACTTTCACCTTTCTTACCTCTTCCAGGGATTATAATTTTTCTGTCTTTGTATGGCAGATGGAATATTTGATGAATATGGAAAGAAGCCTGGTTCATTTCCATTAATGCATACTTCTGATACTCATTACACGTGGTAATTTTGCTATTGTTTTTGTTACTGTTTATTTTTTTAATTTTTTATTTTATTTTATTTTTTGTATTTTAGGGAATGGTCTACAGGGAGTTCAGGTCTCCTTATTAGATCGGACTTGTAGTGATCCACAATTTATAGCTTCCCAAAGAGCTGGGATTACAGCCGCACACCCCCACACTCAGATTCAATTGCTGTCTCGGTGTGCCCCAGGGGTGGGGCCAGTACAGCAGGCCCAGGGATCGAACACCTGGCCCCTGCAACTGCTTGCACATGCTTTAATCATTAAGCTATTTGACTGGCCCTATCTTTTTTCAAGACATGGTCTCTCTGTGTAATTCAGGCTGGCCTCAAACTCACTGTGATTCTCCTGCCTCAGCCTTCCAAGTGCTGAGATTACAGGTGTGCAGTGTCATGCCCATCTTTGATAAATAAGTTAGAAAATTTCAGTAGTGTTCCAAAATAGTCGAGTCTTCAGTTTCAACGTGAGACTAGAGAAACTAAACCACGCCAGGGCTCTAGATAGTTCATAAATGACAGAGGCAGCTCTTGAACCAGAATTTCTGAATCCAAAATCCATAAGCTTTCCCTCAGGTGAAATCACAGCAGGTGAAATCAACTCACTCTAATAGGGTAGAGGCCAGCTAGAAAATTCTTTTGTTCTCAAAAATAGCAATTTAACCATCAAACTACTTCACTCTAGTACAGTACTCCACAAAAAAGGAGGAAAATGACAACAGCTCAACCTCAGTTCTATCTTACATATCAAGGGAGGAAAAAGAACCTGTTTGGAATGGGGAGATAGCTCAGTAATCTAAGCGCCCACTTGGCAAGATCAAGGGCCCAGGTTTCATCCCCAGTACCGCACACTGTGCCGGCCCCATCCCCAGGCACACTGAACTGGCCACCGAAACTGGGCATGGTGGTGTACTCCTGTAATCCCAAGTACTGTTGAGGCTGAGACAGGAGGATCACTATGTGTCCAAGCTATGTAGCAAGACCCTGTGCCAAATAAATACATAAATCTTAAAAAACAATTTTTAAAGAACCTATGTCTACATATCTATCTATGATTTAAACTGCTGAAAACAGATTGCACATGTCAAAGGTAAAGTACTAAGACACTGATGCCTAGAAAAGGAGGCTTCTCACAAACAGCAGAAGATCTGGAGGCGCTGGGGTTGGGGATAGCAGGATATGTCAGTTGACGGTCAGCCAAAGGCCCTCATGGTCAGCCACTCACTGCAGAGGGGTGACACTTTCATTCATCCCCTCCTCAAGTCTACACGGCCTGTCTTGGATGCCATCTAACCAGAAGCATGACGCACTTAGTAACAGAAATGCTCCTATTCCAGCTCTGACACTTTCCTCTTGGTTTTCATGGCCCAAATTTAATTTACAGGGGTCGGGGACATGGCTCAGTGGAATAAGTGCTCCCCTGGCAAGTGCAAGGACCTGAGCTCAATCCCTGGTTCCTCCAAAAAAAAAAAAAAAGACCAATTTAATTCACAAAGGAATCTTGCTCTATGAAAACAAACATATAGTACTTTTGGTGAAAATACTCTGAAGAGGCCTCTGGGCATTCTGAACATCAATCACCTTCATGGGGCTGTGTGGAGAGGAGAGTACCTGGCTGGAACGTCCTCTGAGCCTGTGTGTCTGCACTTATCTGTGCATTTGTGCACATGTGCACATGCAACCACCACACACACACACACACACACTTTACACACACACGGGAAACAAATCCTAGACATAAGTTGTTGAGTTAACCTACTGACATTCACACTTGTCACTATGCTAAGTACTTGAAATTGAAACGTTCAAACCCCCCCTCCCCAAGAATTATGAACAGAAGCCTTGTCTTGGGGTAGAAAAATAGCATAAACTGTCAACCCTGGCTTAACCCTTATTCAGCTGAAATCAGTTTCAGGAATAGCATGTCAGTCTCTTCAAGCAACTGAATTTTTATCATTTACATTACACCTTTCAGCTCAGATGAGATACACTGTCAGCCTTTCACTTTTTTTTTTTTTTTTTTTTTGTCTTTTTGAGACAGGGTCTCACTATGCAGTTCAGGCTGGCCCTAAGCTCACTTTGTAGCTCAGGCTGGTCTCGAACTCACAATAATTCTCCTGCCTCAACCTCCCGAGTGCTGGGATTACAGGCATGCGCCACCAAGCCTTTCACTTTTGTATCAAGTGTCTTTCCTTCTCTTCCATTTTGAAAATAAAACATGTACTAGCCACATTTTTTGCTCTGCTCTTAAAATCCATCCCCTCCAGATAATATTTCTTCTGGGTGACTTTCACATGCCCATCTAGGCTTACTGGTCTGCCCTAGATTCCTTTTTCTGAGAATATCTCCTAAAGTGGACATGATGGCCATTAGTAATAGCTTATCCTCAAGCATTGCACTAACCCCACCATACACATTCTCTCATGTAATACTCAGAATGTGTGATATTCATAGATGTTTATGTATACAGGGTCATAGGTGGCCTGCTAGGGTCACCAACTGTATTCATGTCCTTGAGGGTGAGATCCTTCAGTGTTCTCATATCACTTCACAAGCACTAGGAACAGTATCACCCTCACAGCAGCTTTATAAATATTCATACATGGATGGATGGGTGGATGGATGGATGGATGCATAAGTGAAGAAGTAACAAAATTTTCAACATGATATTTTGGCCTCCAACAATGATCCTCTTATTTTCTGTGCTACATATCTTACTTACTCCATAAAACGTTAGAGGAGAATTAGCACAATAAAAATCTTAAAACATAAGCAGCTTCTCTGAGGAGCAGTTCCATCTATACAGTATGGACTTATTTTAAGAATTTGTAGGTAGATAGCTTCTACAGGTGTGTGGTCCTCTATGCCTCATTTTCATCAGCACTATGGTGGAGAGAAAGGCCTCCACAAAAGTATTTACTGGAGAACTGCGAAGGATGCAACAAAAGCTTCTCTCACCATGGAGACCTAATAAAGTTCACCTGTCTTGCCATTCCCAATAGCCATACAGATTTTAACAAGTATTGTCACAAAGCTTCATTCTTTGATTTTTATAACTGTCTGAGACTAAATGCTTAAATGGGGTGTGTGGAGGGCAAGAACTGTTAGATAATGTACAATGGTGGCCCTGAAAAGCCCCTCTTTAGGTGCTATGGTTGGGCTATGTTTAGACTGTGTCCTCCTAGGAGCCATACATCGGAGGCCTGGTCAGCAGGGAGTGGTACTGTGGGCCGTGGACCCTCTAAGAGACAGTGCCCAGTGGGAATGGGGGCAGGACCCCAGAGGGCTTAAGCATTGTTGTCTGGACACTGGGAGAGCTCTTGCAGGAGGGTTTTTATAAAAGCAGTGAGCCTGGTCCCACCCAGTTTCTCTGCTTCCCGACTCCTCTGCAAACACTTTAGCCTCTGCCATCTGCCAGAGCCTGAGCCATGCCGTGTGGACTTTCGGCCTCCAAATCTATGATCTCAATCAACCTCTTTTCTATAACGTTAGTCCATCTCGGGTTTCCATAACAGTAATAACAAACCAGCTATCATGGCTGGTGCAGGCCAACTGAGTGCTGGCCATTTAAAAACTAGTTAAAAAGAAATATTAGGCCACTGTTTATTCAATATGAAGTTACTTACATATAATGGCCATCAATGAGGGACCGAATTGGCTGGGCACGGTGGCACACACCTGTAATCCCATCATTCAGAAGGCTGAGGCAGTCAGATTACCACAAATTCAAGGCCAAACTGTGCTAAAAAGTTGTGTTCAAGGTCAGTCTAAATTGCCTAGTGAAACCTTGTTTCATTAAAAAAAAAAAGTTGGGGGGACCAAATAGATTGTGCTTCTTCCATATAACTGAGTACTGTATGGCTAAAACAAAAATGAGTAAAGTCTCATTACTACTATGGCTCAGAGCACAGTACATACAGCATGTCAACCTTAGAATAAGAAAGAGGAAAATACTAATACAGGAGCTAGGGAGATGGCTCAGTAGAGTAAATGCTTCCCTGGCAAGTGAAAGGGCATGAGTTCAATCCCCAGTTCCGCCAAAAAAAAAAAAAAAACATGGAAAATAGTAATACAAATCTGACATGTTGTACATATTGCATACATATCTAGTTCCTTCTGTGTTCAGAAAAAAAAATAAGGATAAACTGATCAAAATGGCTTCTTAATGGGGAAAGGAAATGGCTGCAGGAAAACAGGATGTAATCTGCCACCTTTTGGGGGAGGGGGATATCAGGGATTGAATTTAGGACGTTGCATTTGCCAGGCAGGCACTTATGCCACTGAGCTACCTCCCCTGCAGGAATCTGGCACTTTGTTTTATGGTTTTGATTTTCCAATCATATAAATGTTTATGTAATTTACAATGCAAGTCCAACATAAAAACATGAAAGTACTTCACTATAATCCCTAAGAACTGAAAACAAATAACATACTTCAGAGCATAGTAGACATAACCGTATAGGGAAGAATTCACTCAAATGACCCTGGGAAATGGGATTTTGTACATCCAGTCTGAGATAGCCTTCAGGATAGAAAGGGTTGTTAAGAAATTTAAAGTTGCAGGACCAGCCAAATAGCAGATTAAAGTGCCTGCAAACAGATGCAGGGGCCAGGGATTGGATTCCTGGGCAAGCTGTGGTGGTCCTGCCCCCAGAGCATGCTGAGATGGCAATTGAGACTGGGCATAGTAGCACCCGCTCTGTAATCCCAGCTGTTGGAAGGCTGCAAACAGGCAGACAAGTCCAATCTAGTAGTAACACCCTGAACTTTAGAAGAAATTTAAAGTTGCATTTAAATTTATTGCTAGTCAATAATACTGGCAGTTGGTTTGAAACTATTACAGGTACACTTGGATTAAATAATTATGTTAAACTCATCAGGAGAAACTTTTTGGTGTTAGAGGAAAGAGGTTACAATATATCAAAGAAGCAGAGTGATAACTTATCATCTTACATTTGAAGGATGAATATGATTTTTTAATTTAAAAATGACCAGAAACAATGGCAGCCTTGTCACAATGATCAATCCCAGTGTCTAGACGACAGTCTCCAAACTAGCATTTTCCTCTCAAGTGAACCAGGATCCCTTGAACACATGCCTGATCTGAGCCCAGGCCTAAAGCAGGAAGGCGAGTGAGGAACCACCTGTCGACCCTGCAGTCATGCAGGTGACTGAAACGCCAACGACACGGGTGCCACCCGCAGGGCACCCACTGGCCAGAGACTAGACGAGTGGAATGCCACCAAAATAATGAGCAGAGCATGTCAAACATACAAAATGGATTTTTATGATATTTTTAAATGTTTCAGTCACTACACAAATCTGTTAGAATATAAATGTTTACTCTAAAAATTGGTGAATAAAAAGACTCCCCAAAGGAAATATTATGCAATTGAGAAAACTCATCCAATAGAACACCAGGCATTTGGTGAACTAACAGTTCAGAGAGACAGAGAGATTCACAATTCACTCTCAGCAAAAACACCCCTCCACAGCTCTTCCTTACTATTCCCTGCCCAAGAGGTTTCCGATGCGTTCGCCTACAAACAAGGCTAAGATGGTCCCTCCCATCTTACACTTCCATTGGCATGTAGAGTTCTACAAATGCCTGGACACCACTCTCAATTAGACCTAGTTCAAGGGCTGGGGATATAGCCCAGAGGAAGTAAGGCTAACATACTTTGTTTTAAATCAGAAAAACTTAGCAAGAACTTCTAAGAAGAGATTTAAATGTAACAAGAATTACTAAACAGAAAAGAGGAAAAACTAGTTTTAATGAGTCTCTATAAACTACTTTAGGATGCAATTATCTGATTTACTGCTTTGCAATAGCACTAGAAAACTAGCACTCACATTTTACAACCTAAGGGGCATTCTATGAACTACATCCAGCTGCCCACAGCAAAGAAAAACAAGCAGCACTGACATTGGTTACATGCATCATCATTGATGATGCCAGACTGATGAATCAGTTATTAATTTGTCCTCTCCTAAGGAAGTAGTAAAACTCCACGGGCAGGGTGACAATACATGCATGTGGCCTTGGAAAAATGATTTAAGATTTTAGAGCAAAAACAAATTATAGAGTTCACTCCAGTGTATGTTACTGTTTTCCAGATTAGAAAATAGAGCTCAAGAGAAAAACAAAAAGGCTAATGCCAAAAAGTAGGACCAGGGCCAGCGAGATAGCTCAGCGGTCTAAGGTACCTGCTTAGGCAAGCACAGGAGCCCGCAGTTCGATCCCCAGCACCATATGCCATGCCAGCCCAACCCCAAGGGTGGGCTGAGTGGGCCACAAAAAACAGTGGGATGAACGCAGGACAGCAGACCTGTGACCTACGATAACAGGAAGAAGCAGTGAGCAGTAAGTTCACCTGAAGATACAGGGTCTTCTGGAAGGAAGTTGGCCCACTGGGGACCTAGCCTCTCTGTGTTTCTTCTCTCTGTTTCTGGCCACCACAAGGTAAACAGGCTTGGCTACAGCATGCCTTCTTGAATTTCCATCTCAGCATAGGCACAAGGGGTGGGGCCGGGGAGGTCTTGGGCTGAAACCTGTGAAATCAGGAGCCACAGTGAATATGTCCTCCTTGTAAGTTGATTATCTCAGTCACTTTGGCTCAGAGATGAAACGCTGACTGGCCATGGCTACTTTGTCACCACAGATCTGACAGGTTTTTAGAGGGTTTTTACCACCTTTTGGGCATTACTTATTGACAGAAATGTGCATGATTACTTGTGCCCCAACTCCCTAAGACACCTAGAGAGTTCTCCTGGTAAGAGCAAGAAACCGGATGACCAGCAAAACACAGAACATGTTTTGAATGCTTCAAAATATAAAATGTGCTTTTAAAATATGAAAGACTCAGGTGGGAGAGATAGCTCATCAGTCTAAGCACCTGCTTGGCAGGCGTTCAATCCCCGACACCACATGCCACACCAGCTCTGCCGAGCCAGCCACCGAGTCCAGACACGATGACGCACGCTGGGGAGGCTGAAAACAGGAGGATCACTGTGAGTCAAAGCTGTGCAGTGAGACCTTGTATCAAATACATAATTATTTTTTAAAAAAGTGAAAGACTCCAGGCAAAACACCATGGAGGACTTCACTGTTCACCACGGCTCACACCACCGTTAGCTGGGCCTGGCATAAGGCAGAAGTGGGTGTTTTTAGAGGTTAGTCGGAGCCTACCTCTTGCCGTGCCATAGCGGGTGGCTGCCAAGTGCTGCCCCTACACACTCTCCCTTCCTGCAGTAAGCACCACAGTGTCTGCACGCCATCCTGGGTCCACTGAGCCATCAGCAGGAACTGAGCCTGTTGGACTGCCACCTCCAGGCACTGGCTGCAAAACAGCCCTTCACAGGCACCTCAAAGTTCCCAAAATTGCCTGAGTACTGGAAAAACAAAATGAACCCCTGAGAGTCCATGTACCATGTTGTCCACGATAATCTTTCACACAAGGTTTCATGAGCATCGAAGAAAAACTAATGTAACTCTGTGTGGTAAATGCCTCTCTGTCCAAAACACAAAGAGCTGATACAGTTGTCACAGTTTGTTCCCAAAGCTTCTAGTCGTCTCAAGATGGACTGAAGGGGAGGACTCCAGAAAGGGCCACTAAATGTTGGTTTCAAAGGACAGCTCCCTTCTCTTCTAGACCATGCTGGCTTTGAGTGCAGGGGCAGCACAGACCTGTGTTGGAGGTCAAGACTAAAAGGCCAGTGATGCTAAAGTGAGATTCTCTGAATTACATACTAAGATTAGCATCTACTGAAATATTTAAACACATAATTTCACCTAGCATGCAGGAGGTTTTGGGTTCATCCCCAGCACACACACACACACACACACACACACACACACACACACACACACACACATGCATGCATGCACACATACATAGAGCACACAAACCTATGTATGCATTTACAGAAATTATACAAAAAGTGGATTTTAAAACTGCCCTAAAATTAGAAAGCTACTGTAGAAAAGCTGTTGATGCACTCAGAAGAATGAAATAAATCAAAGCTCATTCACCCATCGCCACCATCTTACTTCTAATGATGCGGTGATTCCAAGAGGTTGGGATTTTAATTTCATGGCACTGCCTGGAAGCTCATCTCATTCACAAAACCAGAAATGGGAAGCTGAACACTGGTGACAGATATGTGGCTATTTGAAGAACAATAAAATCCATAGTAATTCTTAAAAAACACACCCTAACCTAATCATCTTAACAAACAAATAAGCATCTTTATTTCTGTATACTAGAAAAACAAAGCAGAACTTCCCAAGGGCACCTGTAAGACCAAACCAGGGTCGCACTCTTCACCCTCCCATATGGTAAAGGGGGAGCCCAGGCAAAGCCCACTACAGGGATTTCAGAGCTCTGAACATGAACACGGTCGATCTGGCTTGTCAGCTCAAAACCATCAGAATATAATTTCTTATGATGATAATAGCCTATGTATATTAACTCAGCAAAGATCATAAATCAATATTTCATGTCTTATTTTTATTTTTAGATAGTTTCACTGCATAGTTCAGGCTGGTCCTGAATTCACTATGGAGCCCAGGCTGGCCTCTAATGGATGGCAGTCCTCCTGCCTCAGCCTCCTGAGTGCTGACATTACCAGCATAGCCCACTACACCCAGCATGAAACAATACTTGGTATTCCAAAGAGTCTAAGTACTTCCTGATTCCCTCCCTTACTATGTGCCTTCAAGTAAGTTACTTACACCTCCCTTGACTTATCTGGAAAATGGGCATAATTAGTAGCACCTACCCCATAGGTTTTAATTGCATGGATAAATGATGTTATCTATATAAAAGCTTGGCAATGTCTTGTCCTTAGTAATCACTCCATAAACATCACCAGTTGTTTTTATTATCATTATGTTGGTAGCGGCTTCTTCCTCAGACCTGTTCAGCTGCATAACTTCAAGCGTAAAGTACTGTCATCAGCATCATAAATAATTATGGTCTTTCCTATGACATATTGTTACATTTTTCCATTTATACTGTTGAGTGCATCTGGTGTCAGGTGAGCTCCACAACAAGTAATGACTCTGCTTCACAATAACACTGACACATAGTGACACAGGGAACAATTAACCCTCATCGCACAGAGCTTCAGGAAGTGAGTGAGCTGCCCCAAGGGAGGGCGCACGGCCCCACTGGCCAGCCATACAGCAGGGCTCCTCCTAGTTTTGCAGGCCTGTCTAGAGCATCACTTTTTTTTTTTTTATTGAAGTACAAATATCAGCGAGACAGTTTTAAGACACCTTAACAGGACAGATTTCATAAATTAATACATTGCAAACTGATTTCATAATGTTTTGGTATCATACAAGGCGCATACATGATATTATACTTACAGACATTATTATAGCAGATGTCTCTTATCAGAAATTAAGAGAGTGTACTTTCTACCTTGTTATTTTCCTAGTGGTTGTCCATAGTACTAGAAGCTGGCATAATATCCTGTCCAACCACCATTAGTGCAAATCTTGCCTCTCATAGAATTATGTAGAAGCACAGCGTATCTATCCCCACTGTACTGTCCATACACACCCATCATGATTCTTCCTTTCTATACCCCTTCCTTTGTCTACGCCTGTCAGAGATGGGCACCCCATTGTCCTAATCCCAAGCAAGAACCACGGCCCAAGGTGGGGTAGCAGGCAGGATGTGCACAGGAGAAACGTGCTGGGACACAGCCACTAGGGATAGACACACACGTAGGAGCGGGCTAAGGTCCAGGTTGCAATGACAACCACACCACACAATGCTGTCACCACCTACTGCCAGAACAGGGTCCCCCAGAGTGAGCACAGTGTGACCAAGTGCTGCCAAAGGACCCTGGGTGCCTTTACCATCCCCAGCGCCTGAAGTTTTTAGCCCACGTCACTCCTGTCGGCTTTTGCAGCCCCTCCGTGTCCCCATCTGGAAGTGAACTGCTTATTTTCTTTCTCTGTTTTGTTGGTTCTTTCTTTCTCTTCCTTTCTTTCCTTCTTTCTTTTTTTTTTATTGTTTTTCAAAAAGAAGCTCTCTTTTATCTTCTCCTTCACTCCTCCACAGAACATGGACGCCATTCCACCCTCCTCCAAATGGAGAGATCTGACTACTTTTTAAAAGCTCGCTTAGAAGCCATTTCCGCTGTGAAAAGTAACACAAGCATACCACTCCACCAGCCAGCCAAAGCAGTCTCTGCAGCCCACATCCTCTAGCAATTTATTTAAACAGCATTCCCTAATAGCTCCTAAGCTTCCCTCTCAGATCTGCAAGCAACACAAGGCCCTGCTTGGAGTCTTTGTTTCCCCAGCTACAGACAGGCCCTGAGTCTTACCTGCATCTGCTGTTCCATGACGAAACGAAAGAGTAAACAAAGACCTGTTGCAGGTGTGATAGGTCAAAGAATTTATCCAAAAAATTTTTTTAAATGAAAAGAGAGCTAAAACTCAAAAACTTTACATAAGAAATTAAAAGACTTTGGTTTTAGTTTTCAGCATAGGGAGAGCCAGTTTTTCCAACACCATTTGTTAAAGACACTTTCTTCCAATGAACGGGTTTGGCCCCTTGGTCAAAGATAAGGTGGCTGGGGGCAAGGGAGAGATCTCAGTAGAATAAGCGCTCACTGCTGGCAAGTACACAGTCTTGAGTTCAATCCCCACTGGAAAAATAAAAGATAAGGTGGCTGGGTGTGTCTGTAGTTGTGTCTGCATCTTCAGATCGATTCCATTGATCCTTGGGGCTTTTTTTTTTTTTTTTGAAAATACCATGCTGATTTTATCACAGTAGCTTTGTAGTATAATTTCAAGTCAGGGATTATAATACCACCTACCTTGCCTTTGTTGCCCATGATTGCCTTTGCTATTCTAGATCTTTGCTGTTCCAAATGAATTTTAGGAATGTTTTCTCTAGATCTGTGAGGTACCTTGATGGTATTTTGCATTAGATCTATATAACAATTTTGGAAGTATGGCCATTTTCACAGTGTTGGTTCTTCCTATCCAGGAGCAAGGAATTTCTTTCCATTTTCTGAAATCTTCTTCATTCTTTTTTTTTTTAGAGTATTGTAATTTTCACTGAGTAGACTTTTTTACTTCCTTTATTAAATTAATTCATAAGTATTTCCTTTCTGAATGCTATTGTGAAGTGTATTATTTCTCTAATTTCTGTCTCAATCAGTTTGTTGTTTGTGTAAAGGAATACTACTGGTTTTGGGGTGTTGCCTTTGTATCCTGCTATGCCATTGAATTTGTTTATTAATTCTAGGAGCTTATTGGTGGAGTTTTTTTTTTTTTTCTTTTGGTTCTTCCATGTAGAGTATCATGTCATCTGAAAATTATAGTAGTTTAACTTCTTCCCTTCCAATTCTTATTCCTTTTATTTCTCTCTCTTGTCTAATGGCTCTGGCTGATGTTTCTAGACTGTATTGAATAAGAGTGGTGATAGCAGACATCCTTGTCTTATATCTGATTTTAGAGTAAAATCTTTTAGGTCTATCACCATGCATTAATCTAAAGTGAAAATGGATTAAAGATTTAAGCACTAAAAAAGAAATACTAAATCTACTGGAAGAGAAAGCAGGTGGAACTCTTAAAGACATAGGGGTAGGCAGAGAGTTCATGAACAGAAACCAAACTGCATGAGAAATACTTCAAAGAATCAACAATTGGAGTCTCATCTTATTGAGAAGTTTTTGCATATCAAAAGAAATCACTGGGCCAGGGAGACAGCTCAGCAGTGTAAGTACTTGCCTAGAAAGCACAAGGTCCTGAGTTCAATCCCTAGTACTTGCAAAAAAGAAAAGAAATCACCAACAGAGTGAAAAGAAAACCCACAAATTAGGAAAGAATCTTAATCAACAATCAGTGAGGAAGAGGACTTCTATCTAGAATAGATAAAGAACTAAAAAAATTAGGCCCCAAAAATTCAAAGACTCAATCCAGAAATGGACACCTGAGATGAATATACACTTCTCAGAGGAAGAAATACAAATGGCAAATAAATACAAGAAAAAATGTTCCACAGCACTGGGCATTTGAGAAATGCAAATTAAAACAATACTGACATTCCATCTCACCCCAGAAAGAGTGGCTATCATAAATAAATCAACTAATAACAAATACTAGGGAGGCTGTGGGGGGAAAAGAAATCCTTCTCCACTGTTGGTGGGAATGTAGACTGGCATAACCACTATGGTGCAACCACTCACAAAACGAGGATTGGAAGTCCCATTCAACCCAGCTATTCCCCTTCTGGGTATTTTTCCAAAAGAACTGAGAATATCATACCACAGTAATATATGTGCACCCACATTTACAGCAGCATAATTTATCATTGCCAAATCTTGGAACAATCAAAATGCTATCACCTAAGTAACAGATAAAAAAGATGTGGTATCTTTATACAATGGAGTATTACTCAGCTACAAAGAAAACTGGAGGCCTATATAGGAAAATGAGTGCAACTAGAGATTATACTCATAAGTGAAATATCAGATCCACATGTGTTAACATCAGATTGTCTCCCTAGTGTAAGGATGTGAAAGAATTAAAAAAAAATCTGAAAGGTATAATAGATACAGTAAAATGGAAAAAAAATGAACTTTAAGGAATAAACAATGGTGATCAGGGATGGAGAAAAGATAGGGAAAAAGGGAAGGGAAAAAAAATCATACAAGGATATATACAGAATGGCTGAGATAACTGTATTACTAATTTCCATCAGTTTTTTTTTTTTTAAGTAGCAGTTAATGCTTAAAATTTCTATTTTGACTAACTCTGTCTGCTAATATCTACAGTCTGAACAACTACTTTAAAGACAGCCATGTGCAATACAAAAATCACCACTGACTACTTTTCATCTTATTCTTTTACTCTTTATTCTTTTCTTAAAATTTTCTCTTTTGTGCCAAATTCTGTGTGTGTGTGTGTGTGTGTGTGTGTGTGTGTGTGTGTGTCCGTACGCACGTGTGCGTGCCAAATCTTATGCTTCTTTTATTTTCATTTTTATTTTTATTCTTTTGATATACAGGACATTGCGACACAGTCTGGACTCATGGTGATCCTGCCTCAGCCTCCCCACTGCTGGGATTACAGGCCTGTGCCACCACACCAGGTCCAGGGTGGATACAGAGCAGGTTTCAGGGCCTTTACAGCATATGGTATGAGGGATCAAGCCAGGGCCTTGTACTTACCAGGCAGGCACTTAAACCACCAAGCTGTCTCCCCCATCTCATTTTATTCTTTTAAATGTGTGTTGTTTCTAATGTCTTAACAATTATTATTATACTCTCCTAGAGCCAGGTATGGTGCCACACACCTGAAATCCCTGCACTGGGGAGGTTGAGGCAGGTGGATCGTGGTGAATTTGAGACCAGCCTGAGGCTACCAAGAGAGCTCAAGACCAACCTGAACTGCATAGCAAGACACTGTCTCCTAAAGCCCCTCCCAAAAAAAAAATACTCTTTAAAGTAAATTACAAAATAAGGTTTGAAAAGGACAGGAAAAAAATTACGTTTTATTGAAAGGAAGAGTTAATGTTTAATTGTTTGTCCAATCCTGCATACCTGTATCTGGTAATTTGAGCAACAAATTTGATGATGACAATACATAACAGCCATTATTAATTTTCCATTCTTGCTTTGAAATTCGGTACCATTTGTATTGTGTATGTTGCTTTGTTTTTGCCTTTGATTTTATTTGTTTTTGTTTTTCCTCTTTAAAATAAAAATAGGCCAGGGAAATGGCTCAGTGGAATAAGTGCTTCCCTGGCAAGCTCAACGGCCTGAGTTCAATCCCTGATTCTGCCAAAAAAAAGAAAGAAAAAATAAATAAATAAAATAAAAATAAAGGCTTTGGGGGGCTTGTACCGTGGTTCATAGTAGAGCACGTATCTAGTATGTACATGGCCCTTGGTTCTATTCTCAGCATTGCAAAAATAAAGAAATTTAAACTACTTAAAAATACTGTTCATATAAATTTCTTAATGTTCATGTCACTGTAAACACATAGGAAAAGATTCAGAAAACAGAAGATCTTAAACCAAGATCTAAGATTTTTATTTTAAGTCCTTAAAATAAAAATCTATATTTAGCAATAAGACAATTGATTAAAAGGTCAATTAAGTACTTAAAAAAGCATTATCATCCCTGTTCATTCTTACTGCAATATAACAGGCCACCTGCTACTCTTAATCAATCTGTTTCAGGACTGTTATTTATTATCTATCTGTAAATGGAAGGAAAAGTACACGAGCGGAGACTAACAGAACATAATAGACTATGAAACATTAAATAAATTGCAAATGGCAATGGGAGGGAAGAGAGGGA
>PVKA01007725.1:7840-43920 GCA_004027165.1 Ctenomys sociabilis
AAAAAAAAAAAAAAAAAAAAAAAAAAAAAAAAAAAAAAAAAAAAAAAAAAAAAAAAAAAAAAAAAAAAAAAAAAAAAAAAAAAAAAAAAAAAAGTGACTATTGCTCATGTAGCATCTCTCCAACATGGAAAGAATTATGAAATGTTTTTATAAATTTCCAATGGCCCTTGATGAAGGACCAGTTTGTTTTCTAAATACCACCAAAGCCCCTTTTCAATTCCCCGTTCTAATGCTCATTAATCTTTTTGGTAAGTAGACTAGTTTTAGTGGTTCCTCAGGAACTGTTAATAAGGATAACATCTTGACAGGTTGTAAGGCTGCCAATTTGCCTGTCATCAGACTTGATTTCCCAAAGAGACTTTTACATAAGTCTCTTTAGTGTTCCTTGAATGACAGCTCTCTGCCTGGGAAGACAGACTGCTTCCACGAATGGAATTCCACTATGGAATTTTTTGCTTGTGTTGTATAAGTGATTGACTACCAGTTAGAAAGCACATTTCTTTTCATATTGTGTAAATACTTAGCTTTTTACTTTTTTTCTAAAGCCCAAGTGAGGGGCATGAGCTCTGATTTTTTGAGCAGAGGTCCCTGGAGGGGAGCGGGTTTTGTGACCTGACCACTGTATAACTTGCCTTTCAACATCCTTTACAAACAAAGCTACTTCCCTCAGTCACCCCCTCCGGGCTTTGAGGGGGCAGGCCATTGGTGTACTGCCTGCTTACCTAGGCTTGGGAAGGCATATGCTATAACAGTAGTTAATCTGTAGGTATAAGTGAGACATGATTAAGAGTAAAGCACCTCAGGGCAGGTCAGGTAGCTCAGCGGACTAAAGCGCCTGCTTAGGCAAGCACAGGGACAGGAATTCAATCCCCAGCATGCCATGCTGGCCCCGCCCTGGGGGCATGCTGAGATAACAATTGAGACTGCGTATGGTGGTGCGCCTGTAATCCCAGCACTTGGGAGGCTGAAAACAGGAGAATCACTATGAGTCTGATCTGTGTAGTGAGACCCTGTAAACCCTGTGTTAAATACATTAAGAAGAAAAAGAAAAACAAAAGAGTAGTACACCTCCCACAGGCCAGGGAGATAATTCAGTAGAATAAGCATCTGTTTGGCAAGCACAGAGCCCTGAAGTCAATCCCCAGTACTGCAAAAGACTAGTGCACCTCTTTATGATAATCTTAGGTGTATCTAGAAACATGGTGTGGTACTTGGTAAACTGTTCCCATCAACCACAAGTAACCTTTTATTTCAAGAAGAGCCCTGATCTGAGAGTGAAAATTTTTAGCTTTTGGCCCAAACATTAATTTCATAGCTTCTTGTATTAATATAGTCATAGCTTCTATTGTCATGCAAAAGCAGCCATCCTGCAGCCACTCTTATCTAACTTTTTTAAAAGTATGCAAGCCATATTAATATGCTAAGCTATAAAAGGCTCAAGTGAACAATTTCTGACATTGCCAGTCCTACAGATAACCCACTACTGTTATGGACTATTGGATAATATTAGATTATTTTGCTGAATTCACGCACCTACAATATTTAAATGGCAATGAAATACCCATCTCTGACAAAACTAAACAAAAAAGGGGATACAAAGGAAGGACCATTTTGTATCTGTATATACAAAATAGGATAGATATACAGCTACTTTCTCATAATTCAATGAGAAGTAAGATTTGTACTAATAGTGTTTAGACAAGATATCATGTCTGCATCTTTTACTATGAATAACCACTACAAAAACAACAATATGCAATGTATTAATTATTGAAACTGCCCTAATAATCAGTTTTGATACTGTCTCATTGCTATTTGTTCCTCAATAAAATTAATT
Organism: Ctenomys sociabilis; assembly: GCA_004027165.1. Lineage (NCBI taxonomy): Eukaryota > Metazoa > Chordata > Mammalia > Rodentia > Ctenomyidae > Ctenomys > Ctenomys sociabilis. The sequence continues at coordinate 9,678 of PVKA01007725.1, forward strand.
TAAAAAATAAATAAATAGAAGTATGCACCTGGATAGGTTTCTTGTCCCAGCCATTGGGTCAAAACACCCACAGAAATTCTTCTCTTTTCTAATATATTGAGGAGAAAGGATTTTCTTAATTCAGGTATTTCCAGTTCTGCAGCCTGAAGGAGAATGTGTTTTCTTTTTCAAAAGGCATTGTAAGTCATTTGTCTGTTCTAAGGGCACACACTCAGGGCTTTTGAAAGCCATGCATAAAAGCTTTGATATTAGTCTAAAATTAGATATTTAGCTCTTGCAGAAGCCAACCATATCCAGTAAGGAACAAAGCTGCTGTTTGGTGTTAGGGAACCCAAGATTACAGGAAGCCTGGTCCAAGACTGCTATCATTCTGCAGGTAATAATGCATCCCAAGTATAGAAAGTATTAGACTTTCTGAAGGGATAGCTGAGTCTTTGAGACTTTATGTCTGTTCTTAGCTAGAAAATTAAGTTTGGATAATATTATGATTAGATAGCTCCCTAGTTGGGCCAAGATTAAAATGTCTATGGACTGTAGATTCCCTGTTTACACTCTAGGTTGTTTATGTCCCTTCCCAGGGCCTAAGCAAAAAAAAAAAGGTGAGGGTATCTGAAGCCCTGTGGGAGAACTGTTCAAGTATATTGTTTCTTCACTAAAGTTGATTTTTCTATTCAAAGGAAAAACAAAACGGGGAATCTGAATGGAGGGGAAAGAAAACATGTTTGAGGCACTGAGAACTAACTTGTGTTTCCTGAAATTTAGCAGAGGATCTACATAGATCTGCTAGAAGCGGAATGGGATTGCTGCTGTGAGGCAGAGGTCACTTACTGACCTGTGTTCTCCTGAGGGCATTGTTATAGGGAGAACTGAGGTGGCGCAAGGGGACTGGCAAGGCTGTAGAAAATCATGTTTGAGAAACCTATATAGGAGAGACCAGAGACTTTAACAGGTTGCTTCTTTAATTAGATAATGATTGCTTTGGTTGAGAAACTGGCTGTGATCTTTTAGTTTTATAACTATTGGCATTGTGGAATTTGCCCTTCCAGGTATTGCATTACACCACACAGCAGGATCTAGCTGTTTGCTAATTAGTCCAGGGAGGTCTGGTAGAGTTTCAACAGTTAAAGTCTCATTGGCCTTTGCTGGAATTGGAGAAATGCTCCCCCAAATCTCTTCCCAGTAAGGAAGTAGGGACATGCTGGGGCATTTAAAACTTCATGGTTGAATATTTGATCTTCAAACTGACACTTCAGAGCAGGTATAAATAACTCTGATGAGTAGTCCTTGTGACAAAAATATGACTATAGATCTAAAGGAGGGTTTTCCAGAAAAAGAAGTTAAAGCAAAGTAAGCCTCCCTAGTATTGAATTTGCTTCCCCATGATAGCTGAGTTTATTTGGGGTTCCTCTAGAAGATTTCCATGGATAAGGGGACCTGCAGGGATGTCTGTGGATAAGGGGCCCTGGAGATTTCCCCAGGACCCTCAGTCCTCTTCATCAAAGAAGGAAGCAAGAGCCTGGGCATTAGCACGCTGGCCTCCTGCCACATGTAGCAAGTTCCAGGTGGTGGCTTAGTACAGCCATGTGTCCAGTGTCCTCACAGAAGAGGACAGAACCCCTGAGAGGAAGTTCCTCCTTAGAGCAGGAACTCCTTCTCTGATTGCCATGGGTTTGCCTGGAAGCCCACTGGGCTTCTTAAATCATTTCAAAAGGGACAGCCATAATTTTGGCTTGTCTTTTGCACCTAGCCACTCTCTTTTCATCCTCCTCTAGATCTCTGACCATTGAGATAGAAAAGGTTTTGTCTAGAAATCAGGCCAGACGTGCTTGGGGGGATCCATCTGAAGTTTTTGTAATTTGTGCTGAATGTCTGGAGCTAACTGACTTAAGAAAAATTGTCTCATTAGTACTTGCCCCTCTCTGGAAGATGGATGTAGGTTTATGTTTTTATGGAAAGCTTCTACTGATCAGCTGAGGGATAGCTGAGCTTTCTTCTGCCTTGTGTAACTTCTCCCACTTTTTCAAAATTAACATGTTTCTTAATGCATCCTTTTATTCCAATGATGAGAGCAGATATCATTTTAGATCTTGTATCTCAAATAGTTGCTGCTCAGTTCTGTCAGAGGGACAACAATAACCTCTCAGGGGTGACTCCTTTGCCTTACTGCTACATATTGTTCATCTACATATCTTCAATCCTCTTTGAGGATCCTTTATTTATCATGTGGGGTGATAAACAAGGCCAGTCAGTGGCCAAGACAAATTAGACATCTTGCCATAACAAGTCATAAGCAAAAGTCAGACTCTGAAACCCACCTGCAAACCTACCAGATCTTCTGAAAATCAACTTATTCTTTTGCAGTGTTGGGTATAAAGGATCCTGGACTGCAGTGGTCCCCCACATTCCTAGGACCTCCTCAGAGGCAGAATGAGGTCTGAGTTAGAAGAGTGAGCAACTCTGCTCAGCAGATGTCCTGTGGGATAGAAGCTGTCTGAGAACATGAAGTTGGAAGAACTTGGGAACACTAGACCTCTTGTGGAGTTTTGGAGTCACCTGAAGAGGATAGCACCAATTTATTGGGCTCAGGATTATAAACAGAAGTTGAGGAAACCTCTCAGTGTGGCTGTTTTCATAAAACAGTCATGGAGACCCATATCCCTCCTTAGGATGGATCAGCATTTCCCGCTTCTTTGGAGGCTTCTTCTGGTATCATAGTTATTAGGCCTTTACAGAGGAAAAAAAAAAAAAAGGCACGAAATCCTGAATATAAGGGATTTCTTACAACTTTCCTTGCCTTTTGTAGAAAAAATTAGATAGAAAATAGCATTATAAATTTGACTGCCATTCTGTACCCATCTCTTGCATTTTCTAGTTCTTATTGGACCCAACAGATATTGCAATAGAAAGTAAGTAGTTCTTTTTTTATTGTCATGGTCAAATTGTTCCCACTGTTTAAGGCTGCATCATCCATCTACAGAGAAATGAGCTTGTCTGGGGTCTTCTGAGGGGATCCCCTGCAGAAGGATGCAGATCCATTGAGTCTCCTATGAGACTCAGAGGCACTCACACATTGAAGAGTACTGTACCTTTCCTTTTCTCTTTACATGTCTCAAGAGCCTGCCACGAACTGTAACTCCTTCAAGAGCAGAGCAGAAAGCTAAGGTGCCATCCAGCTACTAGAAAAGCAGTATCTTTCACACTTATCTCAGTAGGAAAAAGGTTGGTAATTACTGTGTTTAAGGCAGTCAAAATAGATATCTCTTTTGTCAGCATTAAAGAAAAATAAAAACATGGACTGTTCTATGTACATACAAGATTAGGGCTTGTTAACTACTGACTCCAGCTCTACATTGGCACACTAACAGTCAGCTGAGTTGACCTTTACTGGCTGTGCCCTTTGCCCCACTTAAGCTCTCAAGTGTGTGTTTCTGAATGATCTGGACTTCTGTTCGGAGAAACTGGGAGGGGATCCAACCTGATTTAGAAGACAAGATGCCCATATATTCCCTGAAAGTGGAGGTTTCAACTCTTATCTGTAAAAGTGGTATTTCCTGGTGTCCATGAGGTCAGCTGAAAAGAAAATGAGCGCACATGGTTGAATCCAGTGGACTGGGATGGTCCCCGGAGGTCTCAGGAAACAGATCCTGAGGAACTGACCCACCAAAGATACCCGGAGATGAAAGGCCATGTAGGGGAAAAGAGTGGATGAAATTTAGCACAAAAGGGAGCAGAAAGGGATAGGAGGCTACTTAAGCAGGAGGTCATGAGCAATACCTATTCCTCCCAAAAGAGTGAGAAAGCTGAAAAAAGTATTGGGGAGAACAAAAACACAGGAGCCAAAAGTCATATAAAACTCTAGGCCACACACATGGAACCTGCACCACTGGGGTGCAGTCCCACACACATTTTGGGCCTCAGCACAAGCTCCCCCTGGTGTGACCCTGTCCCAGCCTGAACTTGTCCCATTGAGGAGCAGTGCAGGGGACCAAGAGGTTCAGGGGAGAGCAGCATAGTTCAAAGGCATGCAGTGCACAGCAGGAGGGCTGGGAGCCAGGCACCCAGCCTCTGCCTTGGAATTCCCAAGATTCCACTCAATTTCCTTTACCACAAACAAAAACTATTTCCCTCCTAGCTGGCTCACTAAGACTGTGTTTCCAGATTCTGGGGTACTCTAGATTCCTTCCTGTGATTCTTTCCAGATTATTGCTGTCCTAAACAGAACCGGACAGGCCACTCAAAGGAAGTAAGATTTTACACATATTACAGGCAGGAGAAAAATGTTCTACAGAGTGAATACAGGCCAATTAAAGGTTGGAAAAGAAATATTGGTTGCAGAGTAAATGGAGGCCACTGACAGGCCACAAGGCTAATGGTGAACATCTCTGTACCCACCCTCCCCGTTTTTTCAGGCTGACATCAAATTTAGGCCATTCTATCAAAAACCTGCTTGACTTTACACTAGAAAAAAATTGAAGAAATTTTTAAAAAATGAAGATAGAACTTTCTGGTTGATTTTTTTGAGACTGTGGGACTTGGGAGCTCTTTTTTGCACATACATCCTGAATCTCCATGACTGACAGTTCACATCTACTTGCCCAACCAGTAGGCTTCACCTTAATCTCCTACCTCTATACTGAATAAGTCAGAATAAAGGTGGTTTTTTTGTTTTGTTTTTGTTTTTCACCAGGAATCAAGCTCAGGACCTTGCACTTGCCAGGCAGGCACTGTGCTGCTAAACTCTAACTCTGACCAAGGATCAAGTCTCTCCTTTTTTTGTGGCCACTTAGCCTGCTCTAGGGGAGGGGCTGGTACAGCATGTGGTGCCAGGGATCAAACTGCATCCCTGAACTTGCCTAAGCTTGCCTAAGCAGGCACTTTAGACTGCTGAGCTATCTCACCAGCCCTCAAGGATCAAGTCTTGAGTAGAACTGAAAATTTCTATCTTGAGGTCACAGGAAACTTATTTCACAGATTTCAGGCATATAACCAGGATTAGGAAAGGGGTGCTTCAGACCCGGATTTTTCTCAAGGTCAGCTTGTAGTGAGATCATAATGGACTTTTTTAAAAATTTATTTGTTCTTTATCTTATTTCTTAGAGGTAGACACATGACCTGGGTTAAATTTTCTGCAAAAAAAAAAAAAAAAGTGTTTTCAGGAAAGACACTTATATACATCCCTTGGAGTAGCAGGGCTTACATCAGTGTGCCCCCCTGGGCCTCCGAGGCCCAGTCACAGTGGTGACAGGAACTGCGGGAGCAGGCCCTGAGTTTATCAGAAGCAGCACACTCAAGTATGACCAACTTTTTTAAGAACACAAGATACCATGATAGCACCCAGGGCACAAAAATTAAACACTGATTTTAATGTAGAAAAACCTTGTTTCAAAATAAGCTTTTAAAAGAGGGTTACGGATGCAGTTCAGTGCCCCCTTGGTTCAGTCACTACTGTCACCACCACCACCACCACCACAATAACAGCAATAATAACCAAAACAGCAGGACTGTTTCCCATTTTCAACTTACCTGTCGAGCACACAGAGCCCTGTGTTGGATGACTGCTGAGAGGGGTAATTGAAGAAAAGGGTGAACCTACATGGACACATCATCACCTGAAGCCCGCAGTTCACATTCAGGGTCACTCTCAGTGCTCTAGATTATCTGGAGTTTTAAAATATATGCAGTGTGATGCATCCATCATTACAGCATCAAACAGAATAATTTCTCTGCCCAGAAGCTCTCTCTTGGTTCACCCACTCATCACTCCCTCCTGTTTAGCCCCTTATCATCACAGATCTTTTTGCTGTGTTCCTAGATTAATCTTTTGAGAAATGTTACGTAGTTGGAATCACAGGGAAAATAGCTTTTTCAAATTGGCTTATCAGCTTCTTTCACTTACTAATACGTACTTAATTTCCCACCATATCCTTTCATGACTTGCTAACTATTTTTTCTGTACTATTATTCCATTTTCTGAATTATCATGCCAGGAGGTTGCTAGGTTGCTTCAAAGTTGTGGGAAATCATGTTTTTTTTTAAAGAGACTAACAATAATTATTATATTGCATATTGTTTCCTTCAAAGTAGCTACTCACTACAAGACATAAACCATGATTATTGGTACCAAAAAAAAAAGATTCTTACAAAAGAAAAAAAAACATATAATAACACAAACTTTTTTCAATTAAGATAACCTTTTAGTAAAAATGAAATAATGTAACCTAATCTTATAGGTGATAGTGCATTACTTTTACAATATTCTGTCTATTGAAAAAGTCAAGTCCAGCCCCTGCACAAAAACACAAGGTCCTGAATGAGGAGAGGATCATGAGGATAATCTACGAAGTCAACTGCAACACTGGGGAAGACACAGATGGCAGCACCATGAGCAGGCCCAAGCTCCAGGTGAGTTAAGGAATGCCCCGTGAGACTCTGAGTCTCTTCATTTGTCACTTCTTCAATGCTGGGACAAAATACCCATCACTCCCAAATTAAAGGGAGAGAGGTTATAGTTTGCAGAAGTCTCAGTCCATAGTCAGCTGGCTCTAAGGCAGGGTGGCAGAAGGGCACTGCAGAAGAGAAGTAGTCCATGGTGTGTGGAAGGCAAAAGTCAATGAAAGGCAGGATATATATATATATATATATATATATATATATATATATATATTCTTTTTCTTCAGACCATACTCACAGTGACCTACTTCTTCCCACCAGGCTTTGCCTAAACATCATGCTCAACTATAAACACATCTGTCCCACTGTCATGCACCCATGATCCTGCATCACATATCCATAGCTGAGTCACCTTCCAAAAGGCCCACTGATGAGTGTCATGGTTTGGGTTTTTTGCAAGGGAAACATACTACAGGACACACTTTACAATATTTTTAAATGAATCACTGAAAGAATTATAAACAAGTGCAAGAAACCTATCACACTAAACACTAAAGAATCCAGTTTAGGGCCTACAGTTCATAACAATACCTCCCTCAAGTCCAACTGGAGGCCTAGAGCCCACAACAAAGTTTCATGCAGGCCCACTTCATGATCTGTGTTAAAAAGGCCCAAAGGTCAGTGGTGGAAACTAGAAAGTTTATGCCAATGGATTAAGGATCTGTGCCAGCAAGCTGAGGGATCTGAACCAAGGCTAGGAACCAATGTTCAAGATAAGCACCAGAGCACCCCCCAAAGTACCACAGCAGAAACAGTGAGGTCCAAGCTCCTCCAGTGACGAGGAAAGCTGAATTCCCATCAGGAAAACCAATGCAACAAGTTTCTCCATGAGACTGAGCAGTACACTACCTTCCCCTCCGGAGCCAGAAGTGATGCTCAAGATGACGACCAGAGCTCCTCCAAAGTTCACTGGGAAAGCCAACATGATCCAGTAGAACAGCCCAAGAGAACTAGAAGCTTCCAACGATCCAACAGCTTCTTCAAACAGCATCCCTGTAAGCTTTCCACCAGATTCTCCTGTCCTGCCTTTATGCTGCTGGCAACAATTCTCAGGTGGGCCTCTCACACACTACATCATGCAAGTTTAATTCAGTTGGGTGTAGTAAGTTGACCACTGGTTAGAAATCCACTGTAGATATATGAGAGTTTGTGGTGACGCTGAGATACAAGCCATAACACTAGTCTTATTTGAGTGTCATATAATTTAACAATGTATTAAAAACTGTTGTGTAACATGATAGATGTGCCTGATCCAATTTATTCAGAATGGCCCAAGAGCAGTGCATAATACATAAGAATTTGTTGTCAACTCATATGCTTTGAAAAACAGAATTTATCTTTGTAAAATTTCTTAGGGAAGATTTCATTTTATTGAGGATTTCAAAACAATGACCTCTGAAGCTGTTCCATTTGTTCCATTCCTTTCAGGGCTGTGGAGAGGTGCCTATATTAACAATATCCAATGAATAAAATAATTCCAGGAATACACATATATTCTATCGCTAGAATGTACATATGAATTTAGATCCCACATCGTCATGCCAAATGTATATAATTCACCTACAGCTGGAATGGAATAGGGAAAACCTAGTACTTTTTTCTTCCCTAAATCCTCATAGTTAAGCCAACATTTTCTGGACATGGTATTTATAAAACTACCTATTGGTGGAAACAGTGGATCAACATGTTTATTTGTAACTTTTTTTTTGAGATTATTTTCATTTGAAAGTAATCTTAATGCTATTAAATTCACAAATATGCTAATTTAAATACTCAGTCCTATTTTATCTAAAACACACATTGCAAACATACAAATGTCTATACTCTCCACATGTCAGTGCCCATTTGTATCATGGTTTGAAATGGGAAGAATAGATTTTTTTCCCTTAACCTGCAAGTCAGTAGGTGTTTCTTTACAGTTAACTTTGGCAAAATTCATACAAAATAGTAATTAACAATGATCTTCTTTACTTGTTAACTCACAAGGAAACACCTTCAAAACTGCATTGTGTTAAAGTTTCTATACTAACATGTAGAAAAACTGAACTACACAAATATTTTAAAGTTATAAATTCCTTACAAAAAAACAAAAAGTAAAGTGTGGGCTGGGGAGACAGCTCAGTGGAATAAGCACTTCCTTGGCAAGCGCAAGGGCCTGAGTTCAATTCCCGGTTCTGCCAAAAACAAAACAATAAATGTTATAAATTCCCTAATTTTTATTCCTGGTACCACTACCACAATTCACAAGGCACTAGACCTGATGTAACGAAAAGAAAGAAAAAGACAAAGCTACAAGAGATAGAAGCCCTCAGGAATGTGCATCTAATTGACACTACATTGCATTAAATCAACAGCTGCACCTTTTTGCAAACTATGGCTACGAAGTCCTGAACCAGAAGGGTTTCCTGTTGAAGCTGCAGTAACTTTTCTGACTATGAATCATAGTTCCTTCTATGGCAGATTTTTAGTTCCTCTAATGCATTTGGTATGAGTGTCTCCAAGTAACTTGCAGCTCTCCTGACAACTCCTCGCTCTCTCTGCTTTTAAGTACTGTAAAATTTTTCTGTTGTTTTTTAAAACCTTCTGCTACCATATCCACCACTTCCACCACCAGATCCATAACCACTACCATAGGGACTGCCAGAGCTTCTTCCACCAAAACTGCCCCCCTTCATGGGTCCATAATTTGACTGCTTCTGTCCACTATAATTTCCAAAATCATTATAGTTCCCACCACCACCATAGTTACCACCACCGAAGTTTCCTCCTTCGTTATAACCATCATACCCTCTTCCACCACCATCATATCCACCACCTTGGTTTCCATATCCTGGTCCAGCACCACCATACCCTTCTCTACTACTGTAACCAGGACCACCACCATAGTTTCCACCATCACCTCCAAATCCATTATGTCCACCATCACCTCCTCATAACTCTCTCTGCTTCCACCTCCTCCACCATCATAGCCTCCTCTTCCACCAAAGTTTCCACCACAGCCAAAATTCCCTCCACCACCTCCAAAGTTTCCTCCATGACCCATAAAGTTGCCATCTACCTCCATGGCCTGTTTGTGATCCAGCAAACTACATATCTTGTTTAGAAAGGGCCTTTTTCACTTCACAGTTATGCCTATTAATACTGTGGTATTTCTTAACAACAATCTTATCAACTGTGTCATGATCATCAGTTACAAAAGCAAATCCTTTCTTTTTCCCACTCTGCCTGTCTTTCATAACTTCTATGGTTGCAATCTTGCCATATTTTTCAAAGTAGTCTCTAAAATTATGTTCTTCTCTATCTTCTTTAATACAACCAACAAAAATTTTCTTCACTTTAGCTCCACCACACGCCCATCAACTTTGTGCAGTCGAGCACACACTGCTGTATCCACCTCCTCAAAACGTAAGTCACAAAACAGGGCCTCTGAAGCGTTTGTTTCAGGATCTCTCATTACCACACAGTCAGTGAGTGTGTGTCCCATTCCTCAAAGTGTTCTCTTAAGCTATCATCAGTAGTTTCAAAACTCAGACCACCAATAAACAGCTTCCTCAACTGCTCTGGCTCCTTTGGATCATGGCCCTCCATTTGAGGCTGGACTCACCTCTTCCAACTGGAGTTAAATATCAGTAATGTTTTAACGCTGAATGCCTTAAATCCCTGGGATAGGTGTCTACATTCAGCCTAAGTGTTCTGCTTTTTCGCCTCATAGGAGTGTTATATCCTGCCCAGGTGTTAGATACCTAGGGAATTTACATAGTTAGGACACAGTGGCATCATGTTGCCACAAGAGGGAGTAAAGAGCCAAAGCAATGCCACATTTGGTGCTTTTCACTGAGGATCATGGTATAATACTGCAGCATGCTGAGAACTTTGTTTCTATCTTCCCTGTACCCTCTTTTTCCTTCAAATGCTATGGAGATTTATCTTCTGCCAAAAGACAAAGCAGATATCTGAAAATCAGGCTGTAAAGATGATGTCAAGATATCTAGGAGCAGCTTATTTCTCCCACTGGATCCCCAAAGAACGCTACTGGGCTGATTTACACAGCGGGGTGTTCCAACTGAGCCAGGAAGCACATCCCAGACTTTTCTCTGCTGTATCCTGAGTCCAGACAGACAGTTCATGGGAGTACATGCTATGTTCAACTATTCAAGTCCTTCTCAAATGAATTTGCCATCAAGCAACTAGATGATAGTGGCCAAGGCCTGAAATAAGCAGAAAAAAGGCCTGATTTAGAGCCTGGAAAGCACACCTTTCTTGAAGCACACATGAAAGATTCCCAAATATAATCCCCAGTTATAGCCAGATGTCAGATAGGTAGTGGAGGATTGTAGGAGGCTGTGGTAGAAGGAACACAAGCTGGGGGGCTAACCTGGGAAGATTACAAAGACACTGTCTTAAAATATCAAGTTTTGGGGGCTGAGGAGATAGCTCAGCAGCATAAGTGCCTGTCTGGCAGATGCAAAGACTACAACCCAATACCCAGTACCACATGCTGTGCTGCCCCAGAATCGGGTGTGGTAGCACACACCTGTAATCCCAGCACACTAGGGAGGCTGAGACAGGAGGATCACTATGAGTCTGAACTGCATAGCAAGATCTTGTATCAAATAAATAATAATTTTTTTAAGGTTTTGGTGGGGCTGGAGTGTAGTTCAGTTGAAAAGCACCCCTTGGTTTGACCCCTAGTGCTACAAAAAAAAAATCCTAATTATCCTAAGACCTTTGCACTGGAGAAGGTTCTACACCCAGTTTCACATACGGTGCTTTGGGATTTATTTTTTCATTATTTTCCCTACCTGGAAAATGGTATGATTAGTAGCACTGTGTAGGATGGTTCTTCCTCATCAGATTACTCAGATGTTGCAGGCAAAACATCATGGAAAAAAACAGGGAAGTAAATACCATGGAGGATAAATTATGACTGTAACAGAAATATGATACTCAGGCTGAGGCATAGCAATGCACTGGTTCATTAGAATCAATTGGAAAACTACAGTGGAAAAGACTGAGAATTACCAGATGCCTGTGATGACAGTTCATTTTTTGACTAAATTTCTATGCATATTCATTGCTGAAGAGTTCAGTCTCATAGCCTGCCACCAAAAAATCCCACCGTTAGCCTTGTCAGTAATTCTTGGAGTGCTGAGTCCTGGGAACTTGGTCTCCTGAGGAGTCTGAACTCTTATGGACAAAGACAGGCGCAGAAGCTGGGTGACAGAGGCTCAGGATGCAAATCTTTCTAGACTTGTGGTGAAGAGGAAGAGTGCAGTCTGTGCAGTGGCAAAAATAAGACCCTGCAGATTCAGACAGCCAGGCTGGCACTGCACCTCCACATTCTAACAGCTTTGTATTTTCCAAGGAGTCTTCTTTGAGACAAAGTCTTGCTGTATAACTCAAACTGGCTTTGAACTCACTACATAACCTGTTTGCCCTAAACTTATGATAATCATCTGAGTATTATGGCTACAGGTCTGCATTGCTGTGCCCAGCAAGTCTTTTCTTTTTTAATGTGATTTTTCTCTCACCTGTGAAATGATGTTAAAAGTTTATGCCCTCTAAAATTATGTTGAAAACAAGATAGTTCACAAAAAAGTTTAGCACACTGCCCGGCCTATAATTTGGATTAGGCTCTTAAATTCATGTTATGTTTTTTGTTTGTTTGTTTTTTCCCTTACTGTTGAATTTTTTAAGTGTTGAGGAGTTCAAGTTTGGCCTGAAGTTTTATTTCCATCAGGAAAAACACCATCACTGACAACCTGCCACGGCCTCAAATTTACAAGGTGAGACATTATTAGAACACTTTCTTAAACATGAGAAAGCTCTTTGCCTACTAACTTGGGAGAGCCAGCAGACAAGAAATGTAAGGCATCCTGGGAATTATTTAGGTGTTTTCTGTTTTTGTAATGGCAGTTACTGAGCACATGGCCGAGAATGCTGGGTAACTACCTTGTCACTGAGTCACAGCCCTAATCACAGAAGTGTTTAGTAAACTCTGAAAATTCTTCTTACAGCTTATGTTTCTAATTTTGATGTTTTAATTCAAAGCATTATTGTTGTAGTTTATGTCTGGATGACCTTCAAAAGCCTCATGAAGCTATGGAGGGTGCTTCAGAGGTGGCTGAATCTAGTGTTTGTGATCAGTGTATTGTGCTGAGATTAGAGGTATGTATGATATAGTGCCCCAGGGCGGGTAGCCTGCGTATAATATAAGGGATGGGAAAAGGTTTGCTGCTCCCATTTGCTGTCTTCCATCACCACAAACTGTTGCCCCTCTTCCCATGTTCCAGAATGGTGGCAGCAATGGAGAATTTGTTCCTCAGAACAGCATTCCGAGTACTCGGTATTCAGATACAAAACCCCTACAGCCAAGAGAGAAAAAAAAGACTGGCTACTACTCCATCTGGTAGCAGACCATCATCCACATGCTGCTAGTTTTAGGTACTTATAGAACGAAAGAGTTATAGGGTTAGGTAGGCGTCTGTCCTGATTTGAGAAGAAGGCCTGGGAGCCAGGCAGGGCAGTGGGTGAGGCTGTGGGGGTGCAGCCAAAGGTTCAGTGGAGATCCCAGAAGATTGTAGAACCCAAGAATGTGGATCATCTCAGGAAACTCACAAGGAAGGAGCAGAGCCAGTCAAAGAATGAAGCCATGGGAGGTACAACCACCAGCTGTGTCATAGCAGCAGAGCCACCTGAGTCCTTTGGAGTTCATATGTTCTACAGATTGACAGGGATGCTACACATAACAGTACAGGACTGCTTGTTCTGCCAGATTTTGGACTTGTTTTGGTGTCATTCCTCTGTATTCCCGTGTGTAGCTTTTGGAATGGGAATGTCTGTGTTGTGCCATTGAATGTTGGCAGTGTTTAACTTTCTTTTCATTTCTACAGGATTTCATAGATGTGAGTTTGCCTTATATTTCAAAGGAAACTTGGAACTTGGATTTTTCAGCAATGTTGAAACAATAATGATTTTCATAACTCGCAGAGATGGACTAAAGGCTCTTTCCAAAAAGAAATATACATGAGTCTTTGAAGGTCCACAGTAAAGTGTCATGCAGTCATCAGGTGAAGGTAAGCAGACTTTTCAGAAGTGGCTGAGTCTAGAGTTTGCGACTGATTTATTATCTATTGTTGGCATAGGGAGCATTCCTGCCCTAGGGCAGTAGCCTGCATACAATATAAGGGACAGAAAAGAGACTTGCTCCCCTCTTTTGTTCTTGTTCCTTTTGGTATCTTCTACCACCATGAACTGTTGCCCTCTGGCATGCCACTGGGCTTTGGAACCAGCTGATTATGAACTGAAACAACTGCAGACTGTAAGTGAAATAATCCCTTTGTCCTGGGAATCAAGTATTTTTTCTTAGCAGTGAGAAAAAAAAGTAACTAAAATAATTATTAATAATGATAGTTTCTATTGATGGAGGAAGCTATGTTGCATTTTGGTTACTCTATATAAGTTGTTTCCTTTAATGATTCTTTGAGATAAGTATACTGAGCATGTGCACTTTGCATGCAAAGAAACTAATTTTTTTTTTTTTTTTTTGTGGTAGAACCAGAGATTGAACTCAGACCCTTGTGCTTGCCGGGGAAGCGCTTATTCTTCTGAGCCATCTACCTAGCCTTAGGAAACTAATTCTTAATGAAATGCAGTCACTTTCCCAAGTTCCAACTATGAAAGTTGTTTTCTCCATTTTGCAGATTCCAAAACACTTTAAATCCTGCATTTTCAACCTGTGGCCTGCAGGTTGCTTGTGCTTTTTTCTAATAATAAATATTTAAAAATAAATTTTTAAACTTATGTATATACACTCACTGGGATTGTATATTTTATGTGTGACCCTAGATAGGGCCTCTTTACTTAATATAGGCTAGGCAAGCCAAAAAGTTAACTATGTCTAATATAAATCTATGAATACTATTGCTTAAAAATGACAAATCTTGAGTTAAATTTTCATGATACTTCAGAGCAGACTATAGTTCTCCAGATGTTTCCTCTCTATATGATGTCAGTGCTCACTACCATAAGAAAATGTACAGGACTAGCATGTCCTTAGGTTGCCTCTTACCTGTCTAAAGAAGCTAGAACTTCCCATATGAAATGCAAAACCAACAGAGCAATTATCTCCTATCAATCAAAACTGTTTCCACTGTACAGAATAATTTTTACTCAAATTAGCTTAAGCAAGAAACAAAACAAAGCAAAATGTATTGGATGCTGAAGAAATCAGGAAGGCTATCTGCAGGCTTGACTGAAAGTCTGGTCTCAGGTGACAGCTCCAGAACACACTTTTTCCCATCTGTTGTCTCTGCCTTCCATATCTAGTGATTTCTCAGGCTGGCTCTCCACTTTGGGCATTCATGGATGCCAGAAATGCCAGGTTTATAACCTCATAGCTTCAAATCTAGTAGAAAGGGACAACAGATTTCATGTCCCCATATCTTAAATATAAGTCTGAGAATGATCTTCAGTCATTTCTTTCTTTTCACATTGCTGGGAATCAAGCCTAGGGCTTCACTTATGCCAGACAAGTACTCTACCACTGAGCTGTACTATCCTGCCCCTACAATCAGTCCTGATTGCATAGCTGAACCAAATGCCGCAGGAAAGGGGATAAAGTGCTTTGATTGGCCAGAGCATAGTCATGTGCCCAGTGCGTAGAGATCGGAGGACACGTGGTACTTCTGTAGAGAAGGTAAGATATTAATAACACTATAATAAGAAACAGATTTTGGCAGCAAATGTTAATTTCCGCAAACATTAAGTGACTGTAGATCCTACTGCCTATTAAGTCTAGAGACTCAGTCATATATATTCTTAACTAACCTTCAGAAATATTGACAATAAGATATAACATTACAAATCAGGACAGTCCCTAGAACTCAGGCTTGATTACCAGTGCCAACATAATGGAAGGGATCTTTTTGTTCCTGCAAAAAATGGACTTAATCAGTTAATATAAAGCATCCCTCACTTGGGCAGTTGTAAAGCCAGGATCAACACCTATGAGTCCAGACGACTGAAACAAAATCCAGTCAACCCCTTCCTTTCTCCCACACTCAAATGATCATGGGCTTAGAAATTTCAGATTTTTCTTTTTAATGACAGGATTTAGAAGAGGACCTATCATGAAAATCAAAGGAAACAAAGGCAAAGAAACTAAAAAGTTTCAGTTTATCCTGAAATACTGAAAGAAGAGAAAGCCTTTTTTTAAATGGTGCCCAGATGGATCATACATTGTGTAAATGGAATCCATGTCTAATCCACAGCCAGGTTCCAAGGGAACTGACAACGCTGAGGAGTTCACAGAGCTTCCCAGAGTAAGGATCTCAGCCGGGCATAGGGAATGAAATGCGTCACTGGTGGAGCCAGCAGACAAAGACAGAATCTGATTTCTGTTGGATGAAAATGTTAGCACAGCCCTGATTGAACATATTATTATAGTCTAAAAGTTAGACTAGAGATGCAAATAGCTAATGAATATTTTTAAGACTGACATTTCATTGTAAATCTGAACCTTACATTATAAACAATTACATGTTGAAAGTTTTGGATTTTAGAGCATTCTGTCTTTATATTTTCAAGTTAGGTAGGTTCAACTGGTAAAATCTAAGCAAATATTTCCAAATTTAAATAAATCCAAAATGTGAAATGCTTCTGTTGCTAAGACAGAACATTATATCCTTTGGGTAAAGGATAGTCAATCTATAATGTTAAATGCACTAAGGATCAAGCTGTTTGCATCAGATTCCTTCCAATAAGATGGCCTGAAGCCATTTTAAATATAAAATTCAGTAACTAGATCTTTTTTTTTCTAGTTATACAAATGTGAAATATTTTTAGTTATTTTTTTAATAAAAAAATCCAACACAGATCAGCAGTCCACAGTAGAAGTGGGTCATCCACAGAAGCTGTTGACTTGAGCCATTCACAGCTCAGTATATTAATATGGCTTTACTTTATCTACCTCCATTTTTATACTTTTCTGCTGGATGGTTAAGACCAAGATAAAGCAAGAACTATATAACAAGAAATGTAACTTTTATATCAGATAAGGTCAGTCAAGTTCCCTCAGGGTTTATCCTGTAACCTTGTACCTCACTTTGTAGATCCCTTGCCAGTGTCAGCCATGTGGATGAGTCATAGTCATTGCTTGACCAATTTGCTCTCTGTAAAAGTCTGAGAGAATGTTTTCTCTCTATGTGACTCCAGTTAGGCATACTATACATCATCAATCACATTTCTCTGTGACCCCATAATCTCCTTGATCAGAAAATTTGGGGTACAACTGAGTCATATAATGTTACAATACAAATTCTCCTATGTTCTGGGTCTTCACTGACCTTGAAAGGCAAGGGCCAAAATGTTGGCTGACCTTGCAGCCTTTCTTTCTCTCTAATTTTTGATTTGCAAACTTAGGTTGTTAACTCTCCAGAAAAGAAGCTTATTATTACCCTGCAATATATGCAGTTCAGTTTACCCACACTACTTGTCTAAATATCAGACATCATAGGCATAACATGGAATATGTATTTTCCATCAAGTATTGAGATATTAAACTCTAAATCTGTACAGAATATGAAGAAAAAAATTTTTAAAAAAATAAGAATTAACATTTACATATATTTACATAGATATTTAGAAATCTATCCACATACGGCATTGTAGCAGGAATGTCTTGTGACATTTTTTGGTCTTATTTTTCATTTATTAACCTTTAAAAATTTTTTCAGTATAGTACTAGTTGGTATGTCCATGACAAGAAGTACATGATTAGAAGACCAAAATGACAGACATTTGAAGTGTGACCCTTCTATTATACTTTGTTAAATTCAGTACAGTTGCTCGGTTCATAGGTAGATCTTTTTTTTAGGACAGGAAACTGCTAACCACAGAGGAGTTTCAGGCCAGAAATGTGGCTTCAGGCCACATTCAACACCATTCCTGTTCCTCCTGCATTTCTGTTCACATCCCCAGCTGAGAGCAGTGTTATTTGTAGTAGTGGTAGCAATGACTAGCTGTGATTGCACACTTGCTTTACGTGAGGCACTCTCCTTTATCCAGTACTTTATGGGGAGTATATGTAACCACTGTAATTATTTATACTTAAAATAACAAGGAACAGAAGAAGAAAGCAATTTTCACAAGGTCAGAGCAATAAATGGTTCCTTCCTCCCTTTTCTATTTCTGAGACAGGGTCTCACTTATGTAGCACAGACTGACCACTCCCTCAGCCTTTCAAGTGCTGGTACTGCAGATGTTTGCCACCACATCTTGCTTCTTCCACATTCTTAACAGTCATCTGATCTGTGGACAGGATAGAAAACATATCAGTTTCCTCACTTTCAGCAATTTATTTGTTATATTTAATCATCATAAGCATTCTAATTTGGATATTCATGAGCTTTGCTCATGTAGGTCAACTAGGGTGATTAAAATAATTTTTGATGGAAATTTTCTTTAAGATACTAGGATCTTAAAATACTAAGACCAGAAAATACTAAGGATTCACCTCCATTACCTACATGTACTTCACATATATTAGGGGTCTCAGGGTTAGTAATGAGTTCAAGCTCTGGCTCTGCTACATACCAGCTGTATTAGTGAGAAAATGTATAGTCTTCTATGTGCCCATTTCTTTCTGCAAAATGACACCACAGATCTCTTGGTGAGAGATAATGATATAAAATATCTAGCAATTTCAGGTTAGTACACAGTACATGTTTCACGACAGTATAATAATCAGGGTGGGGAAGTCCAAATCCCACAATAAACAATAGAATACATCTGCAAAAGTAACATAATTTTCAGAAAACAGGAAAGCAGCAAGCTCAGAGATACCCATCTTATCTCTGTAAAAAATAATCTTGACTGTCCTTAGTGTACCACTTCTTCTTCTGGAAGGAAGACTAACTTTATCATCTGTGAGAACTCACATCAGAGTTTCCTTTGACCCATTCTCATTCGTGCACAAGTTTTCAGATGAAAATTTTGTCACTAATTAGGAAAGGTAGAGAAGGACAGGCATGATGGTTTACGCCTAGATGTCTCCCCAAAGCCTCATGCAGTCATGGTGAATCGATCTTTTCACAGGTGGCTGAATCTAGAGTTTGTAATTGGTTCATGGTCCAATGCTGAGGGTGTCAGTGCTACACCCTCACTAAGGTAGGTAGCCTGCATACACTGTAGGGGATAGGAAGAGGCTTGTCCCTTCCCTCTCTTGTTACTTTTCTGTCTTCCACCACCATGAATGGTTGCCTCTCTGTCACAACACTATGCCTTGCAACTGGCTGATTATGGACTGAAATCTCTACCAACTATGAGTTAGCTTTTTTAGGATCCACTATCAGTGGCTGAGCCACCAACAAGATGCAGATTTTGTAAGGATCATACACTCCTTACAGAAGAAACCATCATACTTGAGGTTGAACCCTTGGAAACTACAGAAAATGTAAAGGCAAAGATCCAGGATAAAGAAATAATTCCTTGTCTCTCAAGTAAATGTTCACTTTCAAAAAAAGGGTAACAAATGAAAACAAGAGACAAGAAAAAAAATGTCACAGGACTCTCCTGCTATAATGCTGTATATTGTTAGATTTCTAAACTGTGCAAAATATGTAATTGTTTATTTCTATTTTTAATTTTATTTTTTCTTCATATTCTGTAGGGACTTAAAGGTTAACATATCAATACCTGATGGAAAAGGTTAAGCTCAACTACCTATATTGTAGGGTAATAACAATAAGTTCCTCTTTTGGAGGGTTACAACCTAAGTTTGCAGACCAAAAACTAGAGAAAAGGAAAGGTGCAAGGACAGCCCACATTTTCATTTCATTTCATTTCAATGAAAATTCAGGACATAGAAGAACCTGTACTGTAGCATCATGTAACTCAGTTGTGTCTGAAAATTTTCCAATTAAGGAGATTATGGGGCCACAGAGGAAAGTGATCCATGATGTATAGTGTGCCTAAGGAGAATCACATGGAGAGAAAACATTCTCTCAGGCTTTCACAGATAACAAATTGGTCAAGTAATAGCCATACTCATCTACACGGCTGACACTGACAAAAGATTTACAAACTGTGGTACAGGGTTGCAGCGTAAATCCTGAGGGGATTTGACTGACCTTATCAGACACAAAAGTTACATTTCTTGTTATATGGGTCTTGCTTTATCTTGGTCTTAACCATCCAGCAGAAAAGTATAAAAATGAGATACAAAAAGTAAAGTCATATTAATATGCTGAGCCATAAAAGGCTCAAGTCAACAACTTCTGACTGCCAGTTTTACGGAAAACCCACTACTATTATGGACTACTGGACTATATTGGAATATTTTGCTGAATATTTTGCACCTACAATATTTAAATGACAATCAAATACCCTTCTCTGACAAAACTAAACAGAAAAGGGGATACAAATGAACAACCATTTTGTATCTGTATATTCAAAATAGTTAGGATATTGATAATCTTCTGGATTTCCATTGGGTCTGTGGTGATTTCACCTTTTTCATTCCTTACTGATTGTATTTGAATTTTTTCTTTCCTCTTCTTGATGAAGTTAGCAAGGGGCTTATTGATTTTGTTTAATATTTCAAAGAACCAGCTTTTTGATTTGTGGATTCTTTGAACTGTTTTCTTCATCTCAATTGAACTAATTCTCATCTTTGGGCTCTGGGTTTCATTTACTCTACCTTTTCTAGATGTTGGAGGTGTAACATTAGGGTGTTTATTTTTTACCATTCTGTTTTCCTAATGTATGAGTTCATAGCTATGATTTCCCCTCTGAGAACCACTTTCATTGCATCCCATGAATTCCAATAAGATGTGGTTGAATTTTCATTGAGTTGTAGATATTGTTGAATTTCTTGTTTAATTTCATCTGTGACCCATTGATTGCTGAGTAGAGTGTTGTTTATGGACTATTATGTGGTCTATTTTAGAAAATGACCCATGTGCAGCTGAAAAAAATGTGTATTCAACTGTGTTTGGGTGGAACACTCTGTATTTGTCCACCAGGTCCATTTGTTCCAAGCACTGGTTCAGTTCTGCTACTTCCTTGCTAATTTTTTGTCTGGTTGACCTATCTTTTTGAGATAAAGGGGTGTTAAGCTCTACTGTTAAGATTGTGGTCTTGGATATTAGGTTTTTCATGTCCATTAAGATCTGTCTTACATAGTTAGGCGCTCCTGTATTTGGTGCACAGATATTTATGAGTGTTACCTCTTCCTCTTAAAGTTTTCCTCTAGCCAAATTTATTTCATTTGATCCTTCTCGCTTGGAAGTTGAGACTGTCCTAGAACAGAATTGCTATTCCTGCTTTTTTCTGAGTGCTGGGGCATGTAGTATTGTTTTCCTTCCTTTGATGTTAAGCCTATGAATGTCTTTTTGAGTTAAGTGTGTTTCTTGTATACAGCATATTGTTCGATTTTGTTTCCTAATTCACTGTGCCAGTCTATTTCTCTTCATTGATGAATTGAGTCCATTTACATTGATGATGATAATTGAAATGTGTTGACTTATAATTGTCATGTTATTTACCTGCTGTTGTTTACTCCTTTTTGTTTTTAGGGTTTTTTCTTTTTTTTTGACAGGGTCTCACTATGCAGCCCACATTCATAGTGATCCTCCTGCTTCCTGCCTCCCTAGAGCTGGGATTACAGGTGCGCACCACCACGCCTGGACTCCATTGCCAGCTCAGCACACCCAAAGACGGGGCAGGCGCGGCATATAGAACCAGGAATTGAACCCTAGCCGCTGCGCTTACCTAAGCAAGTGCTTAGTCTGCTGAGCTATACCGCCGGCCCTTGTTTACTCCTTTTTGTCCTGTGTTTAATTGTTTGCCCCATTTAGTGGGTTCCTTCCATTCTCATTCGTGGAGTTCTGGTCATTTGGCCCCTCTCTAGAACATCTTTTAGTAACCTGTGAAGGGATGGTTTTGTCATCATGAAATTATTTAGTTGTTCTTTGTCTTGGAAGTATTTCACTTCTCCATCAAACTTGAAAGAGTGTTTTGCAGGGTATAGTAGTCTGGAATTTGTTTTCATGGAGGACTTGAAGAACTCTGCTCCATGTTCTCCTTGTCTTCATGGTTTGCGTAGAGAAGTCGGCTATAATTCTGATGGGTTTTCCTTTGAATGTGATCTGCTTCTCTTCTCTAGCAGCTTTTAGTATATTATTCTTGTGCTTTAGTATATTATTCTTTCTCACCAGAATGGGCGGGGGTGGATCAGGGGCTAGAAGAGTCACACAACTTCTCACTTGCTCCACAGGCTTAGGGGCAGGGGCTCCGGGGAGTTGCAAGGCAGGACAGGTTGGGGTGGTCTCCCTGGCTCGGAGGTCTTGGGGTGGGGGCTCTAGATGGAACTGGCCACAGGAGGTGCGCCAAGAAGCTGATAGTTCTCCCACACACTCATCAGACCAGATGTGTGTGGATTGGGTGCCAGAAGGGTCACAAAACTTCTCACACACTCAGCAGGTTGTGGGTCTGTAGCTCTGGGGAGTTGCAGGGAGGGACGGGTTGGAGTCAGTTGGGACAGATATATAGCTACGTTCTCTTAATTCAGTGAATAGAAAGATTTTTTCTAAAAGTGTTTGAGACAGGATATCATGTCTGCATCTTGTACAATGAATAACCACTACAACAACAATATGCAATGTATTAATTATTGAAACTGTCCTACTAATAGGTTTTGAAACCATCTCAATGCTATTTATTTCTCAATTACATTATTAAAAAATACTTTTTCTTAAATAGCCAAAATTGATGTTTGCTGGTAAGCAACAAGAAGGTAGATATACTCTATCTTACACATTTAAAAGGAGCCTACCCTTCATCTTGTGTTAAGATTCCATTGTGTTATTAAGAAAAGGGAGAATTATCATAGCACTCCCAAGACGAATAAGCATAAGAGAAAGTAAGTTGAGTTGCCAGTCCTGAAATACAATAAGATGGTTTAAAATGGTGAAATTAGTTGTATTTGTTGAGAGTGCTCTTCAGATAAATGTGCTACTGGATTTTTTATGACTAGCTACTTTCACTGACATTATTGTGGTAAGTATCGTCTGACTTACTACTTCAACAAATCAGAAGACAAGTAATTATACAAGTTAATAAAAGACTTCAGATAATGAAATAAAAAAAGAAAGCATGAGCTAAATAAATCTTTCTTCCTTTGACTTTGGGTTTCAGGAATGGAAAAAACTAACTAAAACAACAGGCAGGCATTTTTGCTCTGCCCTCCATGGATGATCTCAGAAATAACACTTTTTACTGGAATGCTGATGTTCCTCACACCCCAGGGTGTAGGATGTTCTGCTTCTTTCTTTTTTTAGGTTTTAATATTTATTAGTACATGTTCAGTGCATAATGATTATATTCATCATGGGGAGTTGGTACATGTACACAGCAATCGTAATCATTTTCCTTCCCTTCCCTTCCCTATTCTCCATCCCAATGTCTTTACTCCCTTTACCTTGCAAAGATCTATCCCTTTATTTCCTATCACATATCCATAAGATATCCATCTTCTTAAGGGGATAGTTGGCCACTGGGTTTGTTCACTTTGAGAACAATTACATAATAATGATGATAATGATAATGGAAACAAAGCTTTTTTTAAAGGAACAAAAGGAAATTTAAAAAAAAAGAGTAAAGTAAAAAGGATCTGAAAAGAAGTTCAACATCACTGTATAAAATGACAATGAAGTATCACTACCTACACAGCAGAACAGCTAAAATAAATGATTCTGGTACGGGCACAGAGAAACTGGGTGTCTGATGTGTTACTGGTGTGAATATAAATGGCACTACTACGTACATGGACAATAAGGTTTGCTTTATTTCTTTATTTGCCATAAAATTTGGCAATCACATTCTTGGGCATTTATGTTCACACAAAAATATGTCCATTAATATTTATAGTTGAAGGGCTGGCCAAATAGCTCAGTGGATTAAACGGCTTATAAGCAGGCACAGGCACAGGGGCGGGGGATTCAACCCCGGGGCCTGCAGTGCTGGCTCTTCCCCCAGGGTGAGTTAAGACGTTGAATGAGAATGGGCATAGTGGCGCACTCCCTCTTGGGAGGCTGTAGAATCACCACAAGTCTGGTCTAGACCCTTCTCTAAAATACAGAAAAAAAGAGGCCTCTATTTAGGGCCAGGGAGATAGCTCAGTAGAATAAGCACTTTCCTGGCAAGCACAAGGTCCAGAGTTCAATCCCTGTTACCGCAAGAAAAAAAATCTACTTAGAAGACATGATATGATAGTTTCTCTTAGTATTAGAAACTTTTAAAAGTATATTTCCATTGACTTTATATTACTTCTTGTCTTTTACACACACACACACTTGAAATGTGTATAACTTGACATAACATCGATACTGTTTAGTAGAAATCTTTAATGATCTTTTAAATGTGTTCATCTTATATATTTTACATAGGCCTACATAACTATCATTTTGACAGCTCTTCATTCTTTATCCAGGACCATGCAGCAACTTCTCTTGCCTTCTGAATTATGCTCCTTGTTATTTCCTCTATGCTATATCTGGAGGTATTAGAATATTTTGAGTTTATATAACTGGAAAATATTTTACTTTTAGTTTTCAAAGGTATGTTTGCTAAGTATAAAATTCAAAGAGGAAAGGGAGATAGCTCAGTAGAATAAGTACTTGCCTGGCAAGCGTAAGGGCCTGAGTTCAATCCCCGGTTCTGCCAAAAACATAAATAAATAAAACAAATAAAATTCAAAGAAGACAGTTTGTCTTTTCTTTAGGTCCTTTACTTAGTCTAGTTTTTTACACACTTGGTCTTCTTTTTCTAATGTGGAATAAAATGCTATTTAATTTTGTTCTTCCATATCTAATATTTTTTATGTATATGCTTTAATGATTTTTTTCTTTACATTAAGTTTTGGACAATTTCATTTTTGTGTATCTTGGTATGAGTTTATTCAAATTTATTGTGCAAAAGGTTCACTTTTCTTGGAAATGTGATGTTATAAGTTCAACTAAATTCAGAAATTTTAAATGTTTCAATATTTATTGCCTACCACTTTCTACTTAGAGAATTCTAATCATATGAATGTTTCTTGATTTTGACACAAAGTGAAATATATGACTGATTTGTAAACTCTTCATTTTTATTTTGAACAATTTTTCTTGTTATAAGTTTGTAATTAATTTATTTACAATATGCAATCTATTATTAATCTAGTGTATTCATTTCAGAAATATTTTTCTAAAATTCACTCTGTCAGGGCCAGGGAGACAGCTCAATGGAATAAGTGCTTCCCTGACTGACAAGTGCAATGGTCTGAGTTCAATCCCTTGTTTGGAAAAAAAAAAAATTCACTCTGTCTACATCTTCTATCTTTCACATTTCAACATTTGTCCACAGTTTTTAATATGCTATGTAATTACTGATTTGCAATAAAGTTAATGTTAAAAAATAAACATGGATGCACATCTATTGCTGTGGCATTATGTTTTCATTTCTTCTGGAAAAATATCCAGGATAGAAATAACCTCCAATCTTTTTTTTTTTGAGAAATCTCCACATGGATTTCCATAGTGTTGTACCAATTTACACTCCTACCAACAGTGGAGAAGCATTCCTTTTCCCCCACATCACCTCCAGAATTTGTTATTGGATGACTTTTTGATGATAGCCACTCTTTCTGGGGTGAGATAGAATCTCAGTGTTGTTTTAATTTGTACTTCTCCAGTACACAATAGTGTTGAACATTTTTTTCATATATTTATTTTCCATCTGTATTTCTTTGTATAAAAACTGTACATTCATCTTAGATACCTAGTTTAGGATTAGGTCTTTGAGTTTTGGGTGCCTGGTTTTTAAAAAAAAATCTTTACATGTTCTAGATAGAAGTCCTTTGTCAGAGGGAGACTTCACTATAATTCTTTCTGAATTTGTGGGTTTTCTTTTTATTGTGTTGGCTATTTCTTTTGATGATGATGCAAAGAAAAATAATATAAGACTAACAGCTGTCAAAGAAATCAGAAGAACAAATGACAAAAAAAAAAAACTATTTGCAGAAATAGTAGGAGGAAATTTCCCAAGTATGAGAAAAGAATGAGGCAAACATGTAAACGAGGCATATAGAATGCCAACTAGCCATAATTAAAATAAATCCACACCTAGACACATCATGATCAAAATCCCAGAAGTTTAGCAGAAGAGCAGAATATTAAAAACTATCAGTACTCTTTGTTGTCTCTCATGTCTCAGACAGCGGGCACCCCACCAGCAGGTCCACCGCGCCTCTGTGCTGAGGGGCCAAGTGGGCAGGCCTCCCGCTCTTGCTCTTGGGTATCTTGGGCATCACATCAGCTTGGTGAGGTTCTTTTTCTAAAACTAGAATCTTTGTATATATGTAGGAAAGGTTTCTTGGATATTATGAAAACTAAACAGAGGAAGTAAATATAAGTGTTTTAAAAAATGTTTTTAAAAGAATAGACAATTTTAATAATACAAAGGAGAAATGATACAGATTTTCACTAAACAAAATAATGTGAATTTGACAGTATTTGCTGTATCTCATAATATGAGCTCCAACTTAGTTGTTTAGATTGCCAGTATTTGCTTGCAAAATTGTAAAAAAAAAAAAAACTTAAGAGAAATTAAGGAGAAAACAACAATGAAAAAGAAAAAAATATAGATTAACTGCTCCTTTCCATAGACCAGTAGAGTTCCACAGCATGATTTTCCAAGCCATCCTGCATACATACATAGATATACATCTTTACTCCCCTTCTTCTCCTGTCCTCCTCATCTCAGAAGATAAGGTGTTTAAGGGAAATATCTATATTGAAATTATCACCAAAAAAATGGAAATGCTTGGTTTTTCTTAAACTCAATTCTTGCTACAGCAACCAGGACATCAGAACCTTAGCAACTCCTCAGCTCTTCCTTTCCTTAGGATGGAAGGTGTAGGGAGCAAATGCCCTTTCAATGAATGTTTGTATCGATATTCTGTCTCTGCCTCTGTCTGTTTGTCTGTGTCCATCTCTGTACCTCCCCCACCCCACTTTCTTATCTGCCTAATCTTTGGTACTAGTGAATTAATCCAGGACTTCACTGAGCTATATCTCCAGATCTTTTAAAACTTTTTATTTTGAGACAAGTTTCCACTAAGTCAGCCAGGCTGGGCTTTAACTTATACATTGCCTGTCTGAAGTCCTGGGATTGCTCAGTTTGGAACAGTTCCTTCAAAAGTCTGTAAGGGAGCAGTGTGCAAAGTCTATTTACTCTAAGACAGAGTAGAGAAGACATCTTTCTCTGGGTCATGAAGAAAACCAAGCCAGTTTAGAACACAAGGTGGTTTTTCAAGCAATCAATCATGTTTATATTATTATTCTTGGGTGAAATTCATGGATAAGTGATAGATTAAAAAAATTAAACTAAAATCAAATTCCAAAACCCATGAATTTTTTATTGTTACGTATTTAGTACAGGGTCTCACTACACAGATCAGACTTGCAGTGATTCTCATGTTTTCAGTCTCCCAAGCACTAGGATTACAGGCATGCATCACCATATCCAGTCTCAATCACCACCCCAGAGCACCCCAGGGGTGGGGCTGGCACAGCATTCCAGGATCAAACCCTGGTCCTTGTGTCTGCCTAAGTAGGCACTTTAATTTGCTGAGCTATCTGGCTGGCCTGAACCCATGTTTTTTAAATCGGGAGAAATAAGTAATTTTTGTAAGTTAGCAAGTATAAGGAAGTGTTGGGAATTATCTAGGAAGGACACAGACCACCAGCTTTCTGAACACAGTGAGAAGTATAAGAACCCCATCTTACCTACAGCCACAGACCAGCCACCAATGAATCTGGGAGATATTAGAGCCATAGCGGGCTCCATCTTCAGAGCAGTATTCCTGGGCTTGCTCTCTAAAGCAAATGCTGGCAAGAAGGAAGACCATTTTGCTAATGATTTTCCTAAAGTCTCAGGGAGCTCAGCATGATCATAGTTGACAACCAAGCAGACATAACTAAGTTGGGCCCTGTCTACATTGAGGCTGCTCTAGCCACAGACCACGTGGATCAGCCCAGCCACGTGTTCTGGGCCCTGGCCAGAGGACCCAAGGGATACACACATCCCTGACTCAAGGGAGATGCACACCACAGAGTACATCTGTCTTCACAAGGGAAGGTGAAATCTAATGTTTAGATAAATTATTTATTTTTATTAAAAAAGGTTCCTTCCATGTTGCTATTACTCAAATATTCCCAACAATTAAAACATTAAATTTTAAGGGCCGGCGAGATAGTTCAGTGGATTAAAGCACCTGCTTAGGCAGACACAGGGACTGGGATTCAATCCCCAGCATGTGCAGTGCCGGCCCAGCACCTGGGACATGTGGAGATTGCAATTGAGACAGCATGGTTGTGCGCACCTGTAATCCCAGCTCTTGGGAGGTTGTAAACAGGTGGGTCACTAAGAGTTGATCTAGTAGTAATACCCTGAACACCCTGTACACCCTTCCCTAAAAAAAAAAAAAATCAAATCTATTTTGAGTTTATTGCTTTTTTTTTTTCTTTCCATACTGGGAATTGAATCTATAAAGCACTGAGCTACATCTTAATCCCTTTATTTTCTTAACCTTGAGACAGGATCTCATTAAATTGCCTAGGGTGGCCTTGAACTTATGATCCTCCTTTCTGAGCATCACAGGTTACCGGTATTACATGTGTGTACCACCACATCTAGCTGAATTCATTGTTTTATAAGCTGTTCATATGGTATGATTTGTATTTAGTATTTTATGTTGCAGTGCTGGGGATTTAATCCTGGGCATTGCACATAGTAGGCAAGCATTCTACCACTAAATTTAAGTTCATTGCTTTCTGTCAATTTTAAAACAGTTTAAAAATTTTGTCCAAAAGCTGGGCTAATAAAACCTCTCTTGGCCACTTCAGGATCCTGGGAACCCCAAGTCAGCATTAGATTACCTGTGCATTCTCAGAATCCCCTCAGTCAGCAAACTCTTTAGGAATAGGAAGCAGGTGTTAGTGTGGCATTCCAGGACCCACAGCAGTGTTGAACACATAGTAGGTATTCAATCATTTCTTGAATTGCAGAAATAACTCATCAGAGATGTGACTCACATGTTCACATAGACAAAAATGCATTCATTAGTAGTTATTCCACCATTATTTTATATATTGTTTCTAGTTGAAAACAATTCCATGAATTTCAGACACCTTATTCTGGGGTCTTTGCTGGGGCCATAAGGGCCATGGTATCTAGCCTCCAAAGATAACTTCAAAGAGCTATGTACCCTAGAAGTTATATTCTTGGGTAGTTCCTTCTATATTAAATTCATGTTTTGCCTGTGTGCTGGAAAAGTTTAAGTCAAAAACTTGGGATAGTCAAAACTCTGCCCATTCTGAAGAAAGGTTGGACAACTAGACCCTGAGAAATAATTGCTAAGACCTTGGAATATCCTGTTGGATAATAGTGTTTCTGTATAACTAGTACCATGAGCCAGACTGCATAGCTTAAGCTAACAATGTGGTTTATGGGGAACAGTTCTGTTTACCTGGGGCCAAAGGACATTACGTCTCTGACCTCAAACGGGGCAGGAAACCGAGTAATGATCAGTCATGTGGGTGTTGCATGCCTCAGTAAGCACGCTGGACACAAAGGGTCAGATGAATTTCTTGGTTGGTACTATTCTGCATAATCTGTCATGCATTATGTTGAGAACATTAAGTGCTGTCAGTGAAATTCTACTGGACAAAGCCAACTAGTGACCAGCACTTGGCCTGCCTGGACTCTGTCTGTTGCATCTTCTTCTCTTGTTGAATGTATCCTTTCACTATAATAAACCAAAACTGTTAATTATTCTTCTGGAGTACTGTATAGCTAGTTCCATGAGCCAGGATAATCAGCCACCTGGAGGATGGCTTGCAATGTGCTTTGACCAGTATGATGCAGAAATGATGAGAAGTCTGTTCAGGGCGGGAACCTTAAGAATGCCCAGGAGGTAGTTAGGTTCTTGTACTTTTGAATCTTAGTAAGAAGACCAAGGAAGTGAAGAGGTCCAGTTGTTACAAGTATCCAAGGAAAAGCTTCAGGAAATTCCAGTCACAGCCCCATCTAACTGTAATCACAAGAGACCACAACAGAGAGCTGCCAATTTCCAGAGTAGCATTAATGTGCTTAGTGCTTAGTGTGCTTAGTGTGCAAGAAGCGCTGGGTGCAATCTCCAGGGTGTTTAAAACTATAAAATTTGCAACAAATCATTACTTGCATAATTTTTAGGAAAAGGATATTATTAATTTAAAAATTATCTTAAGTTAACCTTGAGTCATTTGTAGGAAAATGGATACACCTTGAGATCATAATGCAAAAGCAGACACACAAGCTTAAATATTACATGGTTTCTCCATATGAAAAGCCCAAAACACAAAGAGTAAATAAAAGATAATAAGAACCAGGAAGATGGATGTTTTTCAAATAGGAATGAGATCAAGGATGGAAAGGGGAGGGAATGGGGAAGAAAAAAGGAATTAAAATGTTTTGTACATGAGCCAGCTCCCTACAAGGAATGTAAACATTGTGTACTGCACACATGTACTAATAAAAATGTACCTTGCTGATACATTCATTTACGAGGTACAATTAAAAGCTAGGGGCATGTAGGTGTAGATTAATAAGTACCCGCCCAGCATCCATGTAGTTTTAGCTTAAATCCTCATCATCAAAAGAGAGAACTGCTTGGCTGAGCCTATTAACTCCTGGGATCACTAGGGAAAACCAATGGTTATTGTTTTCAATTGCTGAATGTTGGGGTGACTTGTTTTGCTGGGATGGATCACTAGAGTCAGCAGGGATGCTAAAATAATTTAAGGGAATTTCTTTTGAACAATTTCTTCCCAATTCACATTATGTACTGTACATTTTGGATCTTATTTACCTATTCATTTTCTCACACTAGTGAGTATGATTTATTTCACTTACAAATATGGTCTTGAGTAGCATCCATTTACCTATGAAAGTATCCAGTTTATCCTTCCTTATGGTTGAGTGTACTCCATTATATTTAAACAAAACAAAACACATCTTTTTTATCTACTCCCCACTTGCTAGGCATCTGGGTTAAGATTTAGCTTTTTTTTTTTTAAGGCCCACTCAGCCCACCTGGGGGCGGGGCTGGCGCGGCATGTGATGCCAGTGACTGAACGGCAGCCCCTGCACTTGTCTAAGCTTACCTATATGAATAACTGGTGCACAGACAAAATATGCAATGCATTAAATTACCATAACTAAGAAAAAGAAAAAGCTATCCCCTTACATAAAGTAGTATTCTTAAATTATGGAGTTTGTAGGAAATATGAGGTCAAAATAAGCAATGAAGATAGAAGCCATATAAATGGATTATCCTAGCATCTCAAATAACTGAAATATAGAAAAAATATGTTTAATTTGGATCATTTGTGGATCCCTTACGATATACATGGTGAACTTTTTTGTATAGTATTTTAAGCAATAAAGGTTCTTTAAGTATAAAGATAAATTAAAAAAAATTAATAGTAACTGTCCTATCCTGTTCTGAAACTGTTATCTTTCTTCTCTTTAAAATTAAAAAAAGTTTTCTATTATGCAGTTAATAAAATTATTTGCTAACAACTAGCTTTTCATTATTACTAAATATTTTTGTAATAGTCTATATTGTCTCAATAAACTACACTTTAAATGTTAGAAGTAAAATAATATAAGAGATTATATGTGTCAGAAACCATTACTTTGAACAACTCAACCCAAAAGTATATTCCTAAATCAAATGCCAAAGCCAGTGTTCCAAGGGAACTGGGATTTAATAAGATTCTCTCTCTCTGCTGAAGTTTGTGGTTTATGGTCTTTTAGCCCAGGTTTACTTTCACTGCTTCCTTGGAAACAATGAAAGGAATTAAGAATTTTATTCTTAAAATGAGAATCTGAAGAAGCTGATTTTAAGGAAATTGAAGACTTAGAAAAGAACAGTGAAAGCTGATGACAGGTCTTTTAGGCTGGAACGTGTTACCTTGATTAATAAAAGTCCATTTCCGGGAAGATGAGACCTGGGCACCTTATATAACATCAATCACCCCGCATAATGGTAGTAATAAGGGCATTTATGCTCTTTTTATTTTCACACATATGCCTAAACTCACATACAGTAATTTCAAAGATGATTTATTCTATCTATAAACTTTTAAATGGAAAAAAACAAAGTACAGAGAATGTTGCCTTAAAGCATTCTACAAATCAAAATTCATACTTTTAAAAATCAAATACTTTCCATGTTTTAAGAATAAAGCCCAAGTTCCTAGTCAGTCACCTTATTTCTTAGTTAGTTATCCAGCTAGTAGTGGTGAAGCAAAGAACTCCCTCGGCCACCCAGGAAGAAAAATACAAGCAGGCTTTATCCACTGGCTGCTTTATCTTACATCAATCTCATGGAAACTCAGTGGATACAGAACACACTTCTCTATGCTTGAAGAGTATTTTCTGAGGCACAGATGTTTTTCTCCTCACTGTGAACGCTGGCTGACTTTCCATAGCCTCTTTTAGGCTGAGCCTACAGTACATTTTTGGAGTGGCTTGTTGCCTATAACTTGGGGTGACATTCATTGTTAAGTGGAAAATATAACTTTAGTGAGACAGAAATAAATCAAAATTGCATAGAAATGTTTCCACCTTGGGAGTTTCCCTGAAACATCTCTCCAGTTCTAGGCACAGAAAAGTGATCATGTGGTCACCTTATGTGAGAGGGACAAGGCATTTTCAATACAGTACTTCATGCTGATGGTGAGATGTGACTAAAAACACAGATGGCTTTTTTTCTTGTATCATGTTGGAAACAAAAAGTTGACTCATTTTTCTAGTTAGTGCTTCAACATTTTCTTCAGGAGGTTTCTGTAGTCCTTATGTGAATTACAGAAAATTATTTCAATGCTAGGACGAAGCTTTATTGATCATAATAGCACTGAGTATTTAAATCAGGTTTGAGTTTAGAAGTTTCATGCCCAGGAATGCAAATGCATTCCACCATTTTAGATAATACAAAGATGGAAATGCAAGACTGCCACAAATTTTAAATATAATTCCTAATAAATATAATGCTAATTCATTTCATTAGAACATTTTAATTTCCTAATGTTTTTAGTCACATCCCAATAATGTTACAATATTTTCACTGTAGGGATAAACACATCCATCTTTCATTTATTGTCAGGATTAATGTGCTAGATTATATCCTGCTTCATAATCTCTCAAGTATGTCAAGGATAAACTAATTATTTTTATTTTTTTTTTTTTTGTCTTTTTGAGACAGGGTCTCACTATGCAATTCAGACTGGCCTTAAGCTCACTTTGTAGCTCAGGCTGGTCTCGAACTCACAACAATCCTCCTGCCTCAGCCTCCCCAGGGCTAGGATTACAGGCATGCACCACCACACGCCCGGCCCTAATTTGTTTTTTGTATTTTTATTCTTTTGATACAGGGTCTTGCTAGGTAGTTCTCAGTCATAGTGATCCTCCTGTGTAGGCTTCCCCACTACTGGGATTATAACATGTAACACCATGCTCGGTTTCAGGTGCAGCACAGCATGTAGTACCGAGGATCGAACTCAGGACCTTGTGCTTGCCAGGCAGGTGAGTCTGGCAAGACTGCTGAGCTATCTCCCTAACCCCTAAAATTTCTGATAAAGAAATCCAACCAACTTGATATGTACAGCCTACAAAATGTCCTATTTTAAGCTCTGAGTGGACAGGGATCCATCAGGAAGTTTAAGCTGCGTGTATGTATGTAACATGTATTTATATAGTGGGGGAAAAAGCTGTCATTCAGCTAAGTGTGAATGACATATAAAGAAGCAGTATTTCTATATCATTAAAGTTTCTAACACATTTTTCTTTTAAATTAACTTTAAGTTGTGTTTGAAAGGTCTAAAATCAGAAAAATACAAGGCTTTCTTGTTCAAAGGCTTTCCACCCCCAGACCTGAAGGAAAATGCGAAGCTCTGCACTGCTCTTGCTCTAAGGGACACACAGTGGCCCCTTCTCAGGCATGCAGAGCACTCCGGCCTCTGCTGGGGCTGCTGTGGGAAGTGCACACGCTGCACCTCCCCAAAGAGGTTCAGAGTCAGCCTTAGGAAGAGCACCTGCAGCTGAACTTTCTCAAGAGACAACCTCAGTCACAAGACACCGTCAAATTAGAAGCCACCTTGAAAACGCTTCTGTTTGAAACCAGGTCAGATCTGTAGTGATTCAAATGCTATCATTTTGTTGCCTGAAAAACATTTTAGAAGATCTAAGTAATGGTCACTATTCTCTGAGCCAAGAGTGTTACTGGAACTATTTTTAACTATACTATATTTAAATAAGGTTTTATTGATATTTTGATTATGATACTTACTAGCTGTTTGATTTCAAGCAAATTTTTTTAATGTCTATTTTACTTTCATAATCTACAAAATAATGAAAGTTATGGCAGGGATTAAATGAATTAATTGGACTCACACATAATAACCAGTTTATAAATATTCACTCTCAACATGGTTATCATCCACTTATTAACCCAGTTTTGCAAAAAAAAAGAAAAATCAGCACAAAATTAATAAAACAATTTGAACATAATTCTGGGGTCTGCATCAGTACAGTCAATTCAACTGTGAACTGAAAGTATTTAAAAAAAAAAAGTAGAGCTGGATAGGAAGTTTGGCAGAGCGCCTATACTGCTCCCACAAGGTCTTGGGTTCAGTAACCAGCTTCCCCC